>JALPQI010004840.1:0-72381 GCA_025490895.1 Thaumatotibia leucotreta
GACCATTATTTGATAAAAGATTGATGATGGGCAGCAGCGTCATCATAGTGGACACATTACTGCGATCGCCAATCCGCTTGCCCAGCGTGGCGATTATAGGCATGTGCCTCCTAATGCGTGCACACGCGTAATTAAAAGGAGAGGCCTAAGTCCAGCAGTAGACTGTCATAGGCTGATGATGATGATATGATGATAAAATGCATAACTCCTGAACTATTATAGATAGTCTTCTAGAAAGGTTCAAAATGGCGTTAAAATCCTAAAACCAAAAAAAATCACATACCGACTTTTGTAGCTGTGCCTACGTTATGTACATACGTATGCTTACAAATATTGCAACGATTAATTGAACCAGATTTTGGTGGGCCGATTGTGGTGAGAGGAGAAGTATGCTTACTTAACTTCGATAACAATACAATAGATGAACCTGACCTGATGAAGAATTGATAGGGCCAATTGAGCTGAAGTTTAGTATGCCTTTGGTGACAAAACTACTATAAGGTGTAATAGTGCGGGTTTGATGAGGAGTTGGAGGACGATCATAATATACTGTATGAGTATTATACCTTATTGTAGTTTTGTTCGGTTCATTCTTAGAAATCGATGACTAGCAGAAAGCTGTATCCTTTCACATTGTCTGAGGCGGTTCATTTGCCAGAGGAATTCCGTTGTTTAGGTTTGCCTCATTTAATGGGGTAGACTCGTTGACTGTGTTTCATTAGTAGGATCGTCCATTAATTCTATAAAACATTTAAAAAATTAATAGGACGTTTTAAAGTCACCATAGCCAAAATGACAAGAACGGAAGCCTTATAGATTCGTCATGGCCGTCTGTCACAGACGATTTACTCTCAAACTGTAAGTACTACTAGAATAGGAGATCTGGCTACAGGAGTCATAATCATAATAATTCCGCCAAAAACCAAGTACATTTTTTTTAGTTCATCTTCCGTGTTTTTTTAACATAATATAAGAGTATAGAAAAATCTAAGTTGATTTTTTGTTGATCCTGAACAGAAACAGGATCGATTGGCATCAAAAAAAGTTTTTAAAAAGGACAATTTTTTCGCAACCTGTATGATTTTTCCAAAATCAGTAAACGCCAATTTTCATTAATTTAAAATCGAGGAAGGTCTTATAAGACCATTTTCGGATAGCTACGTACTCTGGATCTGGTAGTTGCCCTCACTGACCCCAAAATAATTTCTACCCTGTCTACACCGTGTTTTTATTGATTTCCGTTAATTAAAGGGAAGCTTATTTAGGTCAAAAATGATCTATTTCTCTAAGAAACTAGTGTCTTAACACTTACTGTCTTATTTTGACATGTGCCGTCACAGCAGCCGTCAGTCGCCCGACATCTTATTTTTAAGGTTCTCTCACACTTACCATTCTCTTCTTCTGAGTCGGTACCTCACTGCTGAGGATCGTGACTCCGCTTTCTAATAGCTTTTGTTGCAGCTCTCCACTTCTCCCTGTCGGTTGCTTTGTGGAAAGCGTTACTCAGTGTGGTGTCCATTTGCGCTGATATCTGGTCACACCATCGGGTTGGACTAGGTCCTCTGGGCCGCCTACCATCCACTTTTCCCATCACAACAAGTCTCTCCAAGTTGTTGTGGTCTCTGCGAGCTATGTGACCGAAGTATTGCAGCATTCGTTGGAGACAAATGGTGGACAGTCTGGGATGGTTTTCCATTTTGAGCTGGGCTAATATGGACACGTTAGTGCGGCGCGCGGTCCATGGGATCCGGAGCATACGTCGCCACACCCACATCTCAAAAGCATCGACTTTCTTACGCAGGTCCGCTTTGAGTGTCCATGTTTCCGCCCCGTAGAGAAATATGGGGAAGACAAGGGTCTGAGCTATTCTAATTTTAGTTTTGTTGAGAATGTTCCTGTCTTTCCATATCCTTTGCAGCTGGGACATTGCTGATTTTGCCATGCCTGTTCTTCGTCTAATTTCGGCCTCACATCCACCCTTGTTGCTCAGGACAGCTCCTAGGTATGTGAATTCTTCTACTGTTTCATAGTTGTGAAGGGTGTCTGTGTGCTGACGGGTGTTGAATCTGTCAACTATCATAATTTTTGTTTTTGCCTTATTGATAGTTAAACCGTGTTCTTGGCTGATCACCTCGAGGCGGTCCAGCAGCGCTCTCATTTCGGGTTCCGTTGAAGCAAAGAGTGTGGTGTCATCGGCGTATCTCAGGTTTGATATTTTACGTCCTCCCACCGCCATTACCACTACACTTACCATTACCATTACAATTATTATTGTATGAAAAAAAAACATTTTTTTTCGAAATTAACAAAAGCCGATATACGCCAGGCAACTTCTATTAATGTTCCAAGTAACCTGTCCAATTTAACGGAAATCAATAAAAACACGGTGTATATATTACCTATATATAAAAAAAAAACTTATACTTGCAAATGGAAATATTAGGGGTTTATATACCTACCATTTGCGGGTTGTAACGCACATAGCTTATTTTCTTTCTTGGTATAAACGACGTCAGTGTTCGTTTATTTCTTTTGTTCCCCACTTGAACAAAGCTGAAAACTTAGGAAAAAAACTGTTAAAAAATCATAAGAAATTAGATTTCACTCAAGAAAGACCAACCGACCGAACGAAATAATAGTAAAGGGTCATTCCAGGTGAAATCAACAAATCGAGTGTGCTGCATGGTTTCTGATTTGAATGAAAAAAATTGAGGATGGCATCATCATGGATCATGGTGGCAGACGTGCTGAACCATTGGACACATGAAGATTAATGATGAGCAGCAGCAGCACAGCATCGTCACAGTGGACAAATTACTGCGATCGCCAACCCTTTTGCCAGCGTGGTGATTATGGGCATTTACCTCCTAATGTCCAATACGCATAGTTAATAGGATCACCTTGTATATTATTCTATCCATTTATCGGCCTGATTAATATGTACACTATACAAAGTTGCAAATTTCTAATTGTAAGGGTCACTCAGTTATGCTGCGGACAGACAGACAGACCGACGGACGTAGCGAAAGTATAAGGGTTCCTAGTTTACTACGGAACCCTAAAATCTCGTGTCGATTTAAAACATTCCTTTCAGTCGTGTTTTCTTTTATCGCCAACCTTTACTTTTTTCACACTTGTATCGTAATGTCATCCTCATCATCATCATCCATCATCATCATCATCATATCAGCCGAAAGACTTTCACTGCTGAACATAGGCCTCTCCCAAAGATTGCCACAATGACCGATCCTGCGTTACCCGCATCCAGCGGACCCTGGGGCAAGATTTTTTTTTTGTGTTAAGCGGTTAATTCCGAAAACGTTAACTTACAAAAAAAACTCTCTTTTGTAACCCGAATTTTTCTTTTTTGGTGTGACTGATATGTAGGTATACCTGTACCAAATTGCAAATTTGTTATACTAACGGCCTATGAGCTATGCTGCGGACAGACAGACGGACAGACTGAAAGACGGACGGACGGAACCCTAAAAAGGTTGGAATTAATTTTGGGTCTATATCGGGTGGCATAATTTTTTTATTTCAAAAAAATTGTTGCATACCAACTTTACGCCGTAAAATGAATGGCCTAAACATCGTTGCACATATTTTAGTTTTGCTGAAATTGTTAATCCTAACTTGGTTGTTCCTAAATATCGTTTGTCCTAATGATTTTCGTGTCTAATGTGTATGTATCGAATAATAATTGTGCATAATTGCGATGATCCTACTATTTAATGTACTAAAACTAACTACCTTTAAAAAAATATTTTCCTTAAACTTAACCCCCCCTTAAACCACCCAACCCTGTTGTCCAAAGAATTTTAGTCATCAGTACGGATACGGACCTAGGAACCGGTCGACGAAGCCCCGCTGCGCGGGACTTCTATTCCTGATCTAAGGGATAAAAGGTACCTAACGAACCTATCCAGGTTAGAGTAGGGGAGGTACAGATTCATTATTTTCTAATACAGGGGGCTTCGCCCCCGAGCCCCCCTTGTGGGGCGCTTCGCTCTCCCGTTGCCCCTTTTTCGGGTTTACAAGAATGAGGATGGGTAAACAATTGATTAGCTTCGCTCTCCCGTCGCCCCTTTTTCGGGTTTACAAGAATGAGGATGGGTAAACAATTGATTAAAAATACTTAAGTATTTTATAGACTACGCCTTTCACTCCGCCCTATCCTAGAAACCTAACCATTCCAAGTCGGTTCTACCCTGGCTTATTACTTGAACATTATTTTAAACCATCCACCATATTGTTAATATGCTTTTCTAAATGAAATTTCAGACATAACAATTGTAGGCGCAAAGAAAATTGACAGTTGAGCAGTAGGAAAAACAATATTAATCACAATGAACATTATGATTATTAAGCTTTAGATAATTCGACGTTCGAGTAATCAATATTATAGGATAAATATAGTGTAGGTGTTTTAAATGTGTATGCGCAAAATAAAGTAGGCTATACGAGTATGCCATTTAACACTATGCCATACATTCTCGGCCAAAAAAATTTAGGACAATCGACATTATACAACACGACAGGCACCCCTTAATTTTATCTTAAAAATATACCTACTCTTCAGACAAAGTTTCGGTTCAAAGACATTTTTTTTTTGTACACTTGTATAACGATGAACACTGTCACCTGCGTCGAAAGTGTTAAAAGGGATAAATATTAAAAAAAACTGAAATCGATTTGTCTTATTTTTTAATCAGCAGTTGGAATACGACGTATCAAGTCCCTATCTTTCAAATCACACTATTTCCATACAAACTTTCAACTACCTTTTACCACCTTTTCCCACTTTAGGGTTTAAATTTTATAAAATGGTTTCTTATTTTGTATACAAATAATTATATAAGTAACCTTCTGTAAAAATGCCATCTTTCTAGCCCTAGTAATTTACACTAAATTTATAATCTACCTTAGTCTCCTTAAACAAAATCTACACCCCTACTTAACCCTCTCAATCATGGAATTTCCCTACTCTCTGGTATATTATTGCTTTTTTCGTATTTTACTTAGTAAATCTCCTACAATGTTTTAGGTATCCAATTGTAAATTTGCATTCCCTTGTTATAAAATACTTTTATAGGGATTATTATAGCTTTAAGTTAAACTTCAACCCAATAAAAATTCAAATCCCCTTTTAACCTTTAAGAAATGATTAAATTACATTTCTTGTACCCTTGTAAAATACCTTATTAATACTAAAGTGTCAAGTTTCTAAATTAAAATAAATTTGGATCCCACCTTTGCACTCTTATCTTACCAGAAAAAACAGCTTATACACGAAGTTTGACATTGTCATTCAAATGAACAATAAGTTGAGTCTCTAATTGTTTACATTTATTTTTACCAATGTATAAAGCAACATTATTATTAGGTATTTTGTTTGTGCAATATGCAACACGGAAGTTACCTCTTACCTACATGTATCCTAGGTACCTAATGTAGGCACGAGGTTAAATAAAATCATCAAAATGTATGCAAGGTACCTACATCATTTTTGCGTAAAGGTGCGTTCGAACTAAAAGAGCATTCGCTGTTCTAACCTCCCACTCTACGAAATTCGATCAGTACACAAAACGTGATTGGTTGATTTCGTAGAACAGGCGCTAGAATAGGAAATGATCTTTTGGTTTAAATGCACCATTACTATTAAGAACAGGAATTCCCTCGGTTTACCAAGGAGCAGTTCATGACAGCCTTCGTTACCCTTCTGCCACTGACGACGACGACTGCGACTGGTCTGGTGACGTGATATGATTAAATCTTGTTATCCACATTGTAATCCACACTCCTTTTTTTTACTTTAGAACAACCTGTATATTAGCAGCTCCTGAGGTAATAAAAAACCGGCCAAGAGCATGTCGGCCCATGCTAGGGTTCCATAGTTTTCGAATATCTCTGAAAATATTGACTTTAGAAAAAAACTTTGTTTGAAAATCCCTTATTTTTTTTTCAAAGACCTCTTTAACGATATTCCACACTATAGGATTACAGCAAATAAAAAAATCATTCACACTTCACCAGCTTTTTTCTAATGTTTATTTGACCACTTTGTCGGCATAATTAATATGTATACCTGTACCAAATTGCAGATTTCTAGTACAGTCGAAGATAAAATAAGGGGTATACAAAAACGTTCAAAAATATGTCCCAGTGCACTCTAATTCTGTGTAATAAGAACGTCGTAACATATTTATGAACGGATTCTTTCGATACTTATTGTTGCACTTGACTGTACTAACGGCCACTGAGTTATGCAGCGGACAGACAGACGGACAGAGCAAAACTATAAGGGTTCCTAGTGTACTACGAAACCCTAAAGAGGTACAATAGTATGAAACCTCTTTTAAAGAGTAGCTTACATAAATACTCTACATTTATCCGTTCCCTTAATTCCTTAAGGGTTAAGGGACCTACCATCTAACCTGGTTGTCAAAAACATGCTCCATAACTTACACAATCAATCAGAAATATCTGCCAAAAGTGAAACACGTGTCGTTAAGGAGTTCCGTTCTGGTCTTTATCAGCAGTTCCACCTACTCACATTACAACGCATAAATGAAAATGCTTGATGTGTACAGTTACATACATACAAAACACCAAAGTGTTCCGAAGTTCCGTTCTAGCCTTAAGTAAGGAAGTATCACTTTTTGAAGGAAAATGGATGATTGGTTGGGTTGATAAATCTCAAAACGGTTTTATGTGTGCAACAACATCATCATCAACAACCTATATCAATACATTGCTAGACAAAGGCCTCTCCTATTATTTATGCGTATGGATGCATTAGGAGCTAAATGTAAATCGCCACTTCAATTCCTTTTTCGACTCTTGTGACACCCGCGGGAAGAATTGGGGTGGTGACAAATGTATTCTTACTGCCGTCACCACACGGTATTTGTGTACACAAACTATGTATCAGTAAATACTACTTACTTATATATAAAAACATGTAAAGATTACTTACCACCACTTTACCACTCTACGTCCTGTTTAATATAGACTCTGAAACAACCAGTAATATGTCAAACGTTTATCTACCAAAAGAAACATCTCAGAAGATGAGAGAAATTGTCTCAGTTCAGTGGATAAAAATCTAAATGGTACACTATAAACAACTAGTATTAAAACTCTAAATGTCATACGAATAAATTTAACTGAGGGATCGAATGATGTTTACACTCACCACATTATTGTAAGATTTATTTTATTATATTTAAAGTATAATCAACAAGAAGAAAAAATATAGTAAGACGTTAGGTATTATTTGAAACATCAATGACTCTCTGTCTTTTTTTCGTTGCCTAGCAACCAGGTCGTAATTGTACCTATAGGGCGGCCGGATTTAAAAAATTGCAAATAGGTGAGTAGTGGTGCTCGCTTTATATCGTATATAAATATAAGCGTTTTTACTAAACTTCTCAAAAATAATATAAACACTACAAGCTCACTTTATTCCACGGATACATATTAATACCAAAGGTTCGTGAAATATAAATTGGTAACTTTCTACCTACATTATAGTAAAAATAAACATTCAGTTTATATTTCTCGAACTATACAAATATTTCTCCAGTTGACAAACAAAAATAACAAATACGTACTCGAAATAAAGCTCGTATCTCAGTTCCGATTCAATACTGACGATACAAGGTTGCTAAGAGGAGTGACAGTTTTGGCTAGCAAATATATACAAAAGTGAAAAATTTATATCCAGCTGTGGCCATAAATGTATGCATATTATCTAATATTCAAATTGTTATTATACACAAGAATAAAGAAAATACAAACAAATAACTAGGAATGTATTGCAATCTACGAATTGAAACTAGTAGGTATACCTTTTGTGTCCGTATTGATAGAGTCCTGTGCCACTCAGCGAATCCTTCAGTATTTAAGTATCAGTAAAGCGTACGTGCCATTTCTAGAAAGAGAATAATATATAAATCATTCTAGTTTCAAACCAATAAGCTGCGTTTCTGAACTTATTTATATGCAGTTCAGCTTATTTTGTGTGCCGTAGCCGCAATTTCCATGATACACTTTGTAGTTCGCGAGGATCTGGTTTTTACTGTTATACTGTAAGTATCATCATCAGCCTATGTTAGTTCAATGCTGGACGTAGGCCTCTCCTATTAACTATGCGTATAGACGCATTAGAAGGTAAATACCCATAATTGCCACGCTGGGCAAGCGGATTGGCGATCGCAGTAATGTGTCCACTAGGATGACGCTGCTGCCCATCATCAATTTTGTAGAATGGTCAGTGACACTTCAATCCCTTAGTCGACTCTTACGACACCCGCAGGAGTTGGGGTGGTGACAAATGTATTCTTACTGCCGTCACCACACGGCGTACGACTGTATGTATAACTTATTATAATAAATAAAAAATAATAAAATAATATACATAATATTTTCTTCGGTTACCGCGAGGATTACACATGAAATAAAACTATGAAAACAGTCATCCGCAGACCACGAAACCTGTAAAGTGTTCGAAACGTCGGAAAGAGATTAAAATTAGTTAATATACGCGAATTTATCCTTTTTCATGTTTTTATTTCAAAAATAATTTACTTTCATTTACAATACTTTCTTACCAAGAAATCGCGGCCGTAGAAATCGCGGTGGCGATGAGCACAGATTTTATTCCACAAATCAACCATTAAATTAAAGACTCGAATCACTTTGAATATGTATACCTACTAATATAATTACATAACAAACATATTATATCTTTCTTATTATTGTTATAACTACATTGACATCCCATCGTTTTGACTTATAGCCGTCACATGTGTTTTCAAATGACGTATTTTGCTGCCAGAGTACAGAAAATAAACTCCATTACACCAAATCGTATCCGGAAACTTTTTTCATTTTTAATCGTTTTTGAGAATGTAACTTATACGTGTTCGGTAGTATTGAGTTTTATTTTGAATCAGTTGTTATAGTTTTCTTGTGTTCCGTCATAAAAATAACAAGAAACTTAAATAAACGATGGGGTTCGAAAGAATTTCTTCGTTCTGATTTTCCCTACTTATTTAAAGACACTTTGAGTACTGGCATCCCTTGACGTGTATGTATATGATTTTATGTCATTTTCAATGTCAAAAAGAGCTGTCAACGGGAGCGATTTGGCGTGCGTCTGACCCCGAGGAGGCGCTCGCGCCATCTGAGTCAAAAGAGAATTTTGACTCGTGTCGCCATTTGTATGGAGAATATACGTAATTTTAAATTAAGGATTAAATTTCTCCGTTGTCTTTATGAGGAAAAATATGAACATGCCCTGATGCACTAATTCAGTTATCTGGCTTTTAAATTAACATGAATATTTTATGCCCGTAAAAGAAAAATATGCATTGCGTCGTGTTCGAAAAATATGCATTTTTTTCATTTTTCGGTACATTTAGAGCCGATTTCTAGGAAATCCATGTAAATATAAAATATAATATCAATTGGAGCCTCTGCACCGGTTCTTTCTGAATAAGCTCATGTAAGAAATGTGTTTGTAGAGTTATATTTACTTAACAAATTCTTTGTTCGAAAATAGGTCTAAAACGACAAAATCGGGAATCCGACCCTTAATATCTACACGACCTATAAATAACATTTGGACTATGCGTCAAAATGGACCAAAAACCAACAGAACTGGGAGTAGTGTCATTAAAAAGGTCTGTTTATGTACTTTATTTCATTCTATGGGTGCAAAGTTGAATTCCATTGGATAATTTTATATGAGTAAGGCGTTCTGCGGGTACTCTCTAAGCAAATCACCGTCGTCCAGACACCATTCATCATAGTATTTACTCTGACTAAAATACAAATATCTCAGTTTTGCAATGGAATTGAACATAGTGCCCGTAGAATGAAATGAAATAAATGTAAATACCTATTTAATGACACCACTTTCAGCTCTGTTGGTTCTTGGTCCACTCTCCATACAAATATGCCCATGGTCCTTTGGCCTAAATTGCCGTCAGTGGGCAAGGTACCCAGAAGGCTGGCCGCATTCCCCCATTGTATAGTGATACTTAAACGCTGTGCAAGATACTGGCCAGCCCTCCGGTCGCCTAATGTATCTATTAGGCGAACCGCTAAATCTTTAAAATATTTATTGTTTTTTTTTTTAACAATCCGAAAGAAACAAGCTGTTTGGAAAAAAACGAGTTATTTTTCCGGAAATTTTCAACGCTAATGATGATGTGTTGTGATAGTGAGCTAGCTGTGCAGTATAATCTGTGTTGAACACCACCAAGTGTTCAATTTATGAAACTTTTATTGCAGTAGCTGTGGGACAGCGGCGCCACTTGTACAGATATAATATATGATATTTGAACAACTTTCAGCACATATACGTATTAAGTGGGATTTTCTAGCTACATACAGCCAAGGGATTACGTTTATGTTTTCCGGGTTTTTGGTAACTTTAGCGCAGGTTTCGCTCTGAAAATATTTTTTATTTATATAAAGCGTGAAAAGCGTGATGAAAACAACAAAAGTATATTTTTGTGGATTACTATACACCGTGTTTTTATTGATTTCCCTTAAATTGGACAGGTTATTTGGGACATTAATAGAAGTTGCCTGGTATATCCGCTTTTGTAAATTTCGTAAAAAAAAATTTTTTCGTTTTCATACATAATAATTGTAATGGCAAGTGTGAAAGAACCTTAAGAATAAGATCTCAGATGACTGACGGTACACGTCAAAATAAGTAACATTAGGATGTAATAAAGGTTGCAATACACTTGTTCAGTCATTAAACTTATTTGTTTAATAACTCAATAACAGTAAAAGTTAAGACACTAGTTTCTTAGAGAAATTGATTATTTTTGACCTAAATAAGCTTCCCTTTAATTTAACGGAAATCAATAAAAACACGATGTATAGCCAGGACTTTGACTGCGTATGTTACCTATAAAAGCTTTTTATACATATATTTGTTACCTCTGAACTTTTGACTGAGAGAACCGATTTTGTTGATTATTTTTTTGCTTGAAAGCTAATGCTTATCGATTGATATTTTAATTCGGTCCAGTACTGATGATGGCACCCAAGATCCTGTCTGATGAAGCAACCGCTTACCTGGGAAGGGCAAAATTATAAAGACATCCGATAAATAACAAGTGCGAGTCAGACTCGCGCGCGAAGTGTTCGGTACCATTATCAATCTATAGTTAAAGAAATACAGTTAAATCAACCTATCTCAAAAACTACAAGAGATAATTTAAACAAAAAATCGTTAATAAAGTTTATTATTATGCATAACATATTTTTTTTTAATTTTATACCACGTAGTTTAAAAAATAGAGAGGGCGGACACAATTTTCAGACTTTGAGAGCTAATATCTCGAAAACGGTTCGCTTAAATAGAAATGAGATAATTATATAAACCTTTATATCATTTTTAAAGACCTTTTTATTGATACCTCACACGCTTATTTATGCACATCTAAAAAAAAAATTCTATCTCTCAGTTAATACATGTGTGGAGGGCCCCAACCCTAATACTTTTTTTTACAATTTAATATCATAATTCAGTAGCGGTTACTGTAGCATTTATAGTTTCCAAGTAAATCGGCTGTGACAGACTGACAGATGGACATGACGAATCTATAAGGGTTCCGTTTGCCATTTTGACTACGGAACCCACATTAATTCAAAGTATTTTTGACATCGGCATACGAAAGGTTAAACTTTCATTTAACATGAGCACGACAAATTAACGAACATCTCAATATCACGCAACCGAGATGGTTCCGTTGTCAGTGATGATAGGATCTCGGATAAATCGGTCGAAGTCGTATTTTTTTAATTTTTAATTTGTATCCTGACGTTTTGGGCATGATGTCAAAGTCAAGTCAAACTATGCTTTATTCAAGTAAGCTTATTAATAAGCATTTTCGAATCGTCTGACATTATCAAGAGAGAGAAAAAAAACTACTACTGTATGTTGTTGTACTGATGTTACACCCGTGGTTGCACGCAAACTGCGAAAAAATATATCAACGCCTAACTACGCGGGTTTTGAGAACTAGCCGCACTTGGTTTTGATTATTCACTTCTAGGCTAGCGTTTTTATTCTAGGGTAGGTTTAAGCGATTAAGTCCCATTTGTCGTTAAAATAATGTAAATTATGATTGATAGTAGTGATAGTTTAAATAAACATAATTATGACGTTTTGTATTGAAAATTGTACAGTATCCCGTAATACTACTTCAATTTATTGAATAAAGTGATTATACCGCATATAAATAATTAATTTTATTACATTTCGAACACTTTACAGGGTCTGTGGTCTACGTGTGGCCGTAATTGTTTTATTTCATAAGTAACTTAATACTGTCAAACAATTTAATTTAATCACTTTTAACTAAAGATTGACGTTATTTTACCTTGAAAAAATAACATTTATAATTTTATCTACAGCACGGGTTTCGTCCAATAACTTAGCAAACAACTTAATAGTATATTGTGCATCAAGGGAGGTAAGTACGGAATTACTAACGAGAGTGTTAATAATAATGACTAGAGTTAGTATTCCGCTTACCGACCGTGATGCTTACAATGTTTTTCATTACACTTGTGAACAGAAAAATAAGTTTTACGACAAAATATTATTCTATGACGTACTAACATTTTTATTACTCCCGCTATGCATGCAAGCAATGGCGCGCTTAGACGGCAAGTGTGATGAAATACTTGTTTTAACATTTTAACCGGTAGCGGAGGAAGTACCTATCTCTTATTTTATTTTTGAATTGAACGCAATCACCGGAATTCGAACCCGGAACCTCCAGCTCCGAAAGTATCAACTAGGACACGGAGGTTGTCAAATAACTCGCTAGGAGATGACACGTTGTCCCCATTTCTAGTAATTAACGCCATAACGCCAAATTAGTACACGCCGCGCTGGCGTGTGGGTCTGACGCCACAGATCACTTAAATGGACCACGTCATATCAAACTGCTGCACACCTCCGAGAATACATAATCCAACCTAACCTAACACATCTAGTGGGTAAGTCTCGATTCTGGTTGCGAAATAATTAATTGCCAAAAGTTATTCGGCCGAATGACACTTCTGCGAAAAGTTGGGAAATGAAATTTTTGGGAAACGTTTAATACTACTTTTATTGGGTATATAGTATATATTATTTATTAATGTATGTATAATATATGTATTCATGTAAATTTTATGTATAATTGTGTATTTTAGTATTCTTATTAGTATTTTATTTGTTTTTTAGAATATGTTTTGTTTTCATTACTTTCATTTTATTTATGTTTTTGTTAATGCACCGCCTACAATCTTTTTGCTTTGCCTCAAGGTTGACTGGTAGAGAATGCGGTATAGCATTAAGTTCGCCTTTTGTGCTCTAAGTTCTTTCTTTTGTGCAATAAAGATTAAATAAATAAATACATAAATACAATTTTCGGCGAAAAGGCAGGATACCCTTTGTGGGAGGCCTATGTTCAGCAGTGTATGTCTTTCGGCTATAATGCAGTTCAACCAAATTCGTATCGATGGCTCTAGCCTGTTTCTCCGGAATTCTATTGTTTTCATAATATTATAATAATATTTTCATGAGTTCATGCGGCATCTAGTTTAAATCATCTGTGGAAGCCACAAATTACGCTCGGATGACGCTGCCTGTATAATTACATTGTGGTCGCAGACCGGCGCTCGCTATTGCCGCACACGTGCGGAAAGTGGTACTTTCTGTACAAGGTAATTAAATATATTTCATTGATTATTTTTGGAGATACAAAAACTTTACAATATTTTTATTTAGAAATGAAAGTGATTTATTTATAAAAATACGTGCCCTGGTAATTATATTTTTTACCGGGTACAAGTACCACATACATTTTAACTTTATAATATTGTAGCACATTTTCAGGTTTATCCTCTGAGCGTATGTCCAGACTGTTATTCACCACCTTTCAGATTGGTTCACTGTAAACGGAATGGTTTTAAACCTTGAAAAAACAAACCTTATAGAATTTAATTTGAAACAAGGCACGGATGTCGCGAACACTTCCAATTCAGTACTTGTGCAAAATACTGCCATCACGTTTGTTGCGCATGCGAGGTTCTTAGGTTTTACTCTAGATTCCGGTCTGGGGTGGCACGAACAAATTGACGGAATATGCAAAAAACTTAACTCAGCCTATTACATAATATCTCGGCTTATGCCTATCCTGTCTAAGGAAAACTTAATGATAGCCTACCATGCGTATTGTCATTCTGTTTTGTCGTATGGTTTAGATTTGTGGGGCTTAGCTGCCGACAGGGACAGACCATTCCTCATACAAAAGAAAATTGTTAGGAAAATGGCACGAGTGACCCCTGATGCACCGGCTCGACAGTTATTTATTGACCTCCATATCCTCACTTTACCCTGTATGCTGATTCTGGACGTAACCAAATATGTTAGGCAAAATTTAAATATGTTTCCAAGAAAAAACTGGACCAGCAACCGCTTCCATGACCAGAGACAATACGATTTGGAACTGCCAAAACATAGGCTTAAAAAGACCGCTCATTCCTTACATGTATTGGGACCTAAACTTTATAATAAGATCCCAGTATGTATTAAAAGTGCACGCACCAACATAAAATTTGAACTAAAATTAAAATCGCATTTAATCCAAAAGGCCTATTATTCAGTAGCTGAATTCTTGGAAGAACAATAAAAAGTGATATTGTTTTAGATTTAGTTTAAGTTTATTTCTGTAACTATTTTAAGATTGACAATGTATAATTAATACAAAATAAATAAATATGAAATATGAAATATGAAATATCTACATAATTATAGGCGCTTGTCTTATTCATTATCATCAGCCTATGATAGTCCACTGCTGGACGTAGGCTTCTCCTATTAACTATGCGTATAGATGCATTAGGACGTAAATGTCAATAATCGCCACGCTGGGCAAGCGGATTGGCGATCTCAGTAACGTGTCCACTATGATGACGCTGCTGCCCATCATCAATCTTTTATCAAATGATGATCCCGCAGGAGGAGTTGGGGTGGTGACAAATGTATTCTTAATGCCGTCACCACACGGCCGGCTTGTCTTATTACTTACTATAGTTTGATTTGATTGCAGTCGGGGAACCTCCATATATTTATATTTTCCGTAATGAAAGGTATACGGGCCTATATTATGTAGATACGCTCACAAGAATAAACCTGAAAAAGGAATTATGTTTATTTGCTTTCAGCTTTCGGCTATAGCGTAAAGGTGCGTTCAGACCAAACGAGCATTCGCTGTTCTATCCCCCGCTCTACGAAATCAACCAATCACGTTTTGTGTAACGATCGAATTTCTTAGAGTGGGAGGTTAGAATAGCGAATGTTCGCTTGGTCTGAATGCACCTTAAGTCAAGAGTTATGGCTCTGTCATCTTCATCTTTTGTGTACTTAAAAAATACAAGTCAAAAAATGCTTCATAAAACATTTTAGTTGTTCCACAAACCGTTAACTAATTTTGTTTTATTTTATTTTTATTCCTCTTGTGATCCAAGCATTATCGTCATCCATGTGTCCACCATTGACGACGCTGCTGCCCATCATCAATCGTCTATCAACGAATGTTCAGTGACGCTTCAATCCCATAGTCGACTCTTACGACACCCACGGGAAAAGTTCAGGTGGTGACAAATGTATTCTTACTGCCGTTACCACGCGGCTTGGTAACTAATATAGATTTTAGAAATCTACGAAAGATTTTATTGAACGTATTGTGAAAACACAAATTAAATTATTTATTAAATATTTTGATTTGTGCTTTTAGTTTTTCCCCAGTAGTCACACTACTTAATACTAAATAAATTATAAATATTGGATGTCATATACCAAAGGAAAAACGACCAAGATCACCAACGTCCGAGGTGGAGATGGAACCCAATAGCTCAGTTTTCGCGGCTGATACCTGCACCCCTCGGCCGTTCGGTCTTAGCAACTATCAGTCAATTTTCAGTCAAGATTTTAGATCATCATATTGTCTACCTTCTTTTCCGATTCAAAACAGCATTGTTAAATAAATAATCGTTTTTGCATTCAAAGCGGAAGTAATTGGTTTCATTAAGATCATTAACAGAAAGTTAAAAGGGTCCCCAAAACCGTTATGAACCGGGTTCAAAGTATTTTAGAAAACCGTTCAGTTAATGGTTGAATCATTAAATAGGCATTTTAATTTACAGGACGAAAATTCATTTATAAGATTCAAAGCTTTAATTTGCTTTTATTCACTTCAAATACCATTTTTCAGTATTAGAAAAAAAAAGTAAACAAAATATGACTCACTTTCCATAGCATTTGAAGGGTTCATGGAAGGAACATATCTAGTCAATTCAACTGAATTCAAATGAAAGAGGGGCTCTACAGTTCAGCTGAACACGCACTTTTTCGTTCCTGTGGTCGATAGTTAACAGACTGTGGACAGTTAGTAATGATTTTTGTCATACAACTTAATGAACAAGGAGTACGTCTCAATGTAGATAAAGCTTTAATAAGAAAATCAAGCTTTATAGGCCTTAACTTTTAGATTGTCCACCGAAAAGACTCCGAATATGGATTTGCGTTTGACCCAAAAACCACCATACTTTTAACAGAATAATTATGTGAATTTGCGGCCGTGTGGTGACGGCAGTAAGAATACATTTGTCACCACCCCAACTCCTCCTGCGCAGCGGGTGTCGTAAGAATCGACTAAGGGTCACTGACCATTATTGGATAAAAGATGGATGATGGGCAGCAGCGTCATCGTAGTGGACACATTACTGCGATCGCCAATCCGCTTGCCCAGCGTGGCGATTATGGGCATTTACCTTCTTATGCGTCTTTACGCATAATTAATAGGAGAGGCCTACGTCCAGCAGTGGACTATCACAGGCTGATGGCGTGGCGTGATAAAATCAAATGGAAAGTAACGAGATTTACTCCGGAAATTTTCAACGCTAGCTTTCGCTAACGACCATTGATCGTATCGAGTTTAGATCAAATCGAATAGAGATCCTAAACTTCGCGCAGGTTTCCATACGTATATCATGAATATGGTAACGACCCTTAGGCGAACTATATTCATTATGCCTAAACAAACATGTAGATTGAGACAAATTTCGATATTGACATACTCAAGTTGCTGACAGGTAATTTGACTTGAGATAGATTAGTAATTACATTCGTGTACACAGGTATTTTTATTATTGATAAATTTTATAGGATTCGTCCAGACGTCACAAGAACAACATTGTATACAGTTTAGAATACATAAAGTAGACTAAAAACTATCAACTATGCTATGATATAAATAAAGTTAATAGTACATTGTGTTTTAAGGGCGGTAAATAAGAAATTGTGAACGAGTATGAAAGTAAAGCCCAAGCCGAACATTTGTGAGGCAAAAAAAGTAAATAAAACAATATATTTTCACAAAATTACTCTAAAATGCTCTACATCATTTCTCAAAATCAGGGATGACTTAAATTTATCATTATTTAATGCGCTAGTGTGACGTAATGTTGTATGAAAATTCTTGGTTGCCGTAAGGCGTAATGACGCATTTACTGCGCGCATTACCGCAGCGCATTGGCGCACTTACCGAACAGGGTGCTTAGACAAGTTGCCAATCGCTAAAGCTTAATCGTCAATCGTAAGCGAAAGGCAGCTATCTGTCTTTGTCGCACTAATATGAAAGAGTGACAGAGAGGGAAAACTACGATACGCGACTAAGCGCTAGCGCTTGGCAACTTGGCTGAGCATCCAGGTGTGATGAAAAATATAATACGGATGCTAAAATAATGGATCTCAAACCTATGTTGAACTTTCGTTTAGAAACAAAAGCCGAAATGGGACTCCTTTCTCAGAAACAAAAATTCGGTCAGTGCTCTAACAATGCTGCTTGTACAGTCAGCAGCAGATATACCTGAGCGGGCAAGGTGTCCAAGAAGTCATGTACACTTAAATCATAGATATATGAAAGAGAGAGATTTGTAACGAAGCGAAATCGTAATGAGTCTCGGTGTCTCCGAGGTCGGGCCTTTGCCACGCTGTGATTGGCTAAAGCGCGGAGTGAAGCGCGACACTAGAGAAGAGGCTACGTCGATAAATTATTATCCATAGATATTTGATAAGGCCGGAATATTAAGAAAAACATTAAAATCGATCTATCATTCAATAAGAAAGAAATACAGTCTAAAATATCGCATTGAACTATGTGTCTAATCTTTATAAACATATATTTGAATATGATGAACGAAGCAATTTATTAACGACATTATCTGATTTGTTGCTGGGAATCAAATGAACAAATAATTATTTAGACGGGTGTACCCTTAATAAAGATAATGTTATCTTCCGTTTCCGCGATGGTCACATATTTAAATAAAACAATTTCAACTTTTGACAACGGTTATGTCGGTTATTATAAGAGGCTCAAAATAATGAATATACGCGATATAATCCATTTATATTGTTTTACCTTTATAAGGATACGATATTGATACAAAGGTCAAAATATGTAAGAAAAATTTAATATGATCAAATACATCAACAATTTATCGACGTTTATTTTATTTATTATCGGCACGGTCAGTCGTACCTCTAGTTCGCGGCCTGCTCGCAGCGGCCGTACCAAGAAATGACAGTACGGTTGTGAATATCGCTAGCAATTCGATACATTGCACGGTCGCTTACCAAATTGCAACTTGCTTGCTATTCTAAGCCATCAATGTAAAACGCACATACAATTTGTCACTGAATAGTTCAACCAATTGGTACGCCCAAGACAAATCATTATGACATTTATGTCAGCGGTTTGTTGTTATATATTATTTGTAAAAATACGTGGTTTTGTCAAGTAATAACTAAAAAAATCAATACTTACATGTGGTACGTGACTCTATACTCCTTGAAATTTTTATTTACACTCCTATTTTTACAAGAAATAACGGCACAATTCGGCATTTAGCGGATATGTCCGAGCTCATTCTGCAGTCGCGGGTAAGTTGCGACTGGCTCATAGGGCGCGCATCTGTCACACTATAAAGGCCAATGGGCCATAACGCTGCGACATGTTCCATGCCTCCGTTAGCTATCTATACTGATCTGTGACTTAAATCGTCAGAAAAATATTGTTACGTTCGTGGGGTGGGTTTTCTATAGAAAATGTATAAATAAGCCACTAATTAAAACTGAGACTTTAATTACTAATTAAAGGAACAAACACCAAACTAAAACAGTAATCACACACTTAACACGTCACACGAACTCGCCGTTAGAATCGCAGTTTTCGCTCTTGATGTTATCTCTTCGCTGTCTTAATTGAAACTACCCCTTCGGCCGGGTCATACTGGGCTTTTATACAAGCCACTCAAATCTACAAAGTACGAGATAATTCGATTCTAGAAAGTTCCCGAGTCAGGTCGGTCGGTAGGGCCCCTGCGCGAACTTTCTAGGGTATCGCTGTCTCTTTCTACAGGTTTCTCTTTCACACCCGTCGAGAATGTTCTCTCTATAGCTGTCTCGTTCACATCCTTCCAGAACATTCTCTCGTGCTGTCTCTATCTAATAGTGCTTTCTCTTTCACTCCTATGGGAAATTTAGCTTTATACCGATTTGTACTTGAGAGGCCCGAAAGGGGTCCTGAAAACGCCTGAAAACGGGTTTTCAGGTTATTGCGCCATCGGATAGAGGGTATCCTGAAACTGCCTGAAAACATGTTTCAGGCAGTTTCAGGATAACGACGGTATCTGGGGTGAATATTTGATTTTGTAGTATGTGAAAGAGGACCTTCTGAAACGGCCTGAAAACGCATTTCAGCCTGCTGAAAACGCTTCTAACGTGTCTAAAATCATATTTGTAGTTTTTATCATGCCACCGGCGTAACAATATGAACACCTAAGTTATCATTTTCACATACGCTTTCAGTTCGTCACATATATCTTAACATTCCAGTTTTTCTTTAACACGTACACGGTTATTTAATCACAATGTCAATAACGGTTACAAAGTCAGTTGTAACTAAGCACTCAAATTTAAGCAGTTGTCATTAATATCTACACGCACTGCCAATCACATACGTCAGCAGCCAAGGTGCCACCCGTTGCTTAGCAGTTGTTATTTCAATGGTAACTAAGCACCAACATTTTATGTGAATAACTTTCAATACTGTAATTTTTCATTCTGTAATTAGTTCGTTGAATGCAGTTTTTGCAATCCAAATGGCAAACGTATTTTCCTAGCTAGCTTCGGCACCTATTTTTTTTATACCACGTCGTTGGCAAACAAGCATATGGCCCGCCTGATGGAAAGCAATCACCGTAGCCTATGGGCGCCTGCAATCCCAGGGGTGTCACATGCGCGTTGCCGACCCAATAAGAACTTGTACACTCCTCTTTTGAAGAACCCCATACTGTAGTCCAACGGGAAAACCTCGGCAGCTCATTCCACAGACGGACCGTCCGCGGGAGGAAGTTCCTCTGAAACCGCACGGTGCGCGACCATTTAGGTTGCAAGGTGTGAGGATGAGCGCCCAGTCGGTGGCGAGCGATGCGATGATGAAAAGTGGACGTTGGCATCATGTCGAACAGTTCTTCAGAGCATAACCCATTGTACAGACGATAGAACAGACATAAGGAGGCGAAGTCTCTCCTTAGACTTAAGGGTTCAATACCGCCTGTGAGTCTGGGATCGTCTACTATTCGGACAGCTCGTCTCTGAACCGAGTCAAAGGGTGCAAGCTGGTATACAGGTGCTCCTGCCCAGAGGTGACAGCAATACTCCATATGGGGTCTGACTTGCGACTTATGTAACAGAAGTCTTTGCCCCGGAGTAAAGTATCCCCTCGCTTTATTGAGCACACCGAGCTTTTTGGATGCCAGCGTAGCTTTTCCCTCTAGGTGACATCGGAATTGGACGTCGTTGGAAATGTCGACTCCGAGGTTATAACTTATCCCTCTGATTATAACTTATAAAGAATATTTGATCCATATGTGACAAGGATTGCTTTGACGTCTGACTGGCTGACAACGGACGAAAGCAGTGCAGACTTGTCACTGCATACATTTATCTCAGGTTATGGCAAACTATTCAAAATGGATACATTTCTTTAGAATATTGAAATATGACTTATATTTGTAATAACATATTTTTAGGTAATAAATGAAGGTTGCAGGAGTACATTCATTCCGGACCTAATAATTATCAATATGACGTCAGTAGGTAACGTCAATATTTCATTGCAAGTTTGAGAAAAATAAAATGAAATGAAACAGATAACAAACATAAAACATTTTATTTTCAAAAATGTAATGTTTCATACAAGCTTTTTTCACTGGAGGAGCGTTGGTGGCCCACCGGTAAGGCTTTCATTCCGAAGGTCGTGGGCTCAAATCCTGTCGGCTCGTACCAATGAGTTTTCAGAACTTATGTACCCTACCTATGTACGAAATATCATTTGACATTATTTACCAGTTGCGTTTCGGTGAAGGAGAACATCGTGAGGAAACCGGACTAATCCCAATAAGGCTTAGTATACCCTCTGGGTTTGAAGGTCAAATGGCAGTCGCTTTCGTAAAAATCTAGCACCTACGCCAAATCTTGGGACTAGTTGTCAAAGCGGGCCCTAGGCTCTCTGGCCGTGGCAGAAGCCGGGGTAACGAAAACGCAGGAAGAAGAAGACAAAGTATTGTCGCTGACTGTGCTTTACTTCCCACGACCAACTTACACATATCGAGACGAGTCTAAGAAACCCAAACACAATGGGGTTTGGTTGTTTCATCACAAAGTTCCTATGGCTACCTTCCAGTTCCACCATCAGATCAGCTCTTTGTCATAATAATATTGCATTGTCATCAAATTTAAGCAGCTCAATCTAAAATCAGGAAATGGTTCAAATTTAACTTGCAAGATTCGATCATAGACAACGGAACTGAAAACTAAGTTGAAACTAAATTCTAAAAGCTTGTAAAAAGAGAAAAGTAAATAATTTATCCTAAAGTTGACTAAGAAGCACCTGTCAAATGATTGAAGAGAAAAATGTGAGATAGATGTATGTAATGACAAGACTGTACTGCTTTCGATGATTGTCAAAACTGTTACTTAAAATAAGTATAGCTATTTTTCAATCAATATTCAACCATATTTGTACCATGCAACGTCTATTTTTCCTTCTTGTTCAGATATATTTGCCTTATTGACTGCTTAGATACCAGTGGTTTTTTAACAGCTGAGGTATCAATGATGTGTTGTATGTTAAGAAATTAATGAAAATCGACTGTTAAGATATTTGTGACTTGTTAAGCGCTCACAAGTAAATACTATCATGACAGTCAACAACTTTTTGAAAGTTTAAATGTTAACCTCTCTTGGGACACCTCGAGTGTATAGTGACTTCTGATGCTGACTGTACAATGTACAGCCAGCCATCAGATATATCGAAAAGACCACGGTTCCAAAAATATCGGAACGTGTTACTCTAACGTCATGATTAGGGTTAGGATTTTGGTGGCATTTCTGGAACAGAGAGCAGTGGAGTCGATGTTACAATTTTTTTTTACTTGAATAAATGATTAACTTATAAAATAATAACGAAATAGTGTTTAGTTCAAGCTGGTTTTATCAATGAATTTAAATAAATAACATGAATTTTATTTTTGAGAATCTAGAAAAATATTAATTTTCAATAAAAACGTTGATAAATGAGAATTATATTTATTTGATTTTCAAGGTTCTAGTTTTCTCGAAGCCCATAAATATGATATAATTAACATTAGCTATATATATTATAAAAAAAATGATTGAACTTCATTTCATAGGTAGTCAAATATTAATACAATTCAATTATTTAATACTTAAAATGGGCGAAACCCTATTAAAAAGAATATATGTATTTATGTATTATTTTTGATTAATTAATTATTCAATCAATCATAAACAATTTCAGCAACGACTCTACTGTTCTCTGTTCACCGAATGCCACCAAAATTCCTAACCCTAGTCTTGATAATAGGTACGAAATATAATTTGATATTCACAAGTGCTTTACGGTGAAGGAAAACATCGTGAGGAAACCTGCATACACCTGCGAAGAAATTCATGGCTGTATGTGTAGTTGGCCGTGTGGTGACGGCATTAAAAATACATTTGTCACCACCCCAACTCCTCCTGCGGGTGTCGTAAGAGTCGACTAAGGGATCGAAGTGTCATTAACCATCATTTTGATATAAGATTGATGATGGGTAGCAGCGTCATCATAGTGGACACATTACTGCGATCGCCAATCCGCTTGCCCAGCATGGCGATTACGGGCATTTACCTCCTAACGCGTCTATACACATAGTTAATAGGAGAGGCCTACGTCCAGCAGTGGACTATCATAGGCTGATGATGATGATGATGATGATTCTGTTACTTTTACATACCTACATAATGACTTTACTTCTTCTATATTTAGGTTGGATATTTTTTACATTTAACAAATTGCATTACAAAATGACAAAGGAGAATGGTAAGTAAACTAAATATGAAATAACACACTATAATTAGATACAAATATGAACTAAAAGCTTATATATAAAACTTATTGAATGTCATTACAAATAACAACTTTTTTAATAGTTACGATATGCAAAACTTATATGGTTATATGACATAGAATTTTAAATTCTCTTGCAAAACGAGTGCTAATTAATAAGGTAATTAAATTAAAATAACCGGATAATTAGCTTATGAATTATGCAAACAAATTAAGTATTATCAAAAACCACCCTTTTTCCTTTCTACCAGATGTTCCAGTATCGCCAGAGGCTTTGGACGTTCCATTTTTACACTTTTCCATTATTTCTATCGTTCTCAAGCTAATATTAAAATGCACAGCGAATTTCGTCGTTTCTCCATAAATCAAGTACCTAATTATGTTCCTGACAACAAAAACAAGGAAGCAAATGAATTTAGATTAGCTGTAATCATTTCGAGAAAGTTTGGTGGCGCGATTTGACTTTGAAGCCGCTATCTACACCCGCAGGCGATTGCGGTATTCTACTTATTCGTGTGTGATATTCTGGGTTTTCGGACAGAATAACTAAAAGTATCGACCAAATACAAACAGAGCCAGATTATAGTATTTTATGCAACCCTTGTTTAAGAGAGGTCAAAAAAGGTGAGTGGCGTGGGCAACAATTAGAGGTGAAGCCGAAAATTGTTATTAAAGACGCCACTGGCATTTTTTGACTCAGTTAAACAATGTTGCATGCAATACTTTTACTACGTGTAAAATTGTAAATTTGACAAATATTTATAGTCAAACACATTTTTATAAATCATCAAGGTCGTGCGGGAGACGTCAAAATTAAAAAAGAAAGCTTCTCTATGGTTTAAAATTCATCAGAAATTACATTTAAAATGATGTTGGCAGCCATGTATCTCATTACGTCCTGTATCGATACACGAGGTGTCTTAAAATCCAAAAACGCACTGCATGTATGCGTTTATGGAGAATAGACAATATAGACTTATCTTGACATCGGTAAGGTAGGGCCTTACAGTCTGGCAAAAAAGAGTAGAAATTAAAAAGTAGCAACATCGTAGTGTCGTCCCTTTCAAATCAATATGCGTGAGAAAACGGGACGACACTACAATCTTGCCACTTTTTAATTTCTACTCTTTTTTGCCAGAATGTAAAAGTGTGTTCTAGACTCTGTAAATGGAAAATAAAATTACGGGAGTAGAAAAAAATGTTTCCATAATTTAAGCATACTTTTCAAACAACCAGTGTGACTCAGGCACCGAAACCAAGATAATAGCTGACAAAAAAGTTGATTCACCCCTTTTAAATAATCACAGTACTATTCACAATGAATTATAAAATATTACATGTGAAAGAAAAAAGACAAACACAAATCCGTACCTGAGAGGCATATAACTGTAAGCGCCAATTTAGTAATTATACAGGAGAGGCAATTTAGTGTCAAAATTAGGCTGACAAGATGTTTCAGGTCGCATAAAATAGTAAATAAGAGGTTTTGGTTACAGATTTTTTTATTAATCAACGGTGTATATACTTCCTGTTAATATTCGATATTTTCCCAGATAATAATTAAGTTGAAAAAGGTGTTTTATTACGAAAATATAAAAAAAACACCTCACATGCAGTGTTCTGCTTCTAAACTCTTTTCAGATTCAAGGAGTTACAGTAAAAATATTACTTATATAAATCAACTAAAACTTTAGTGTCTTCTAATTTTTTTAACAATAAAATGAACTTATAACAACTGCATAACTTTAATTAACTTTTACTAATGTATTGTACGATTGTATGTACTTTTTGGGATGAGGTACAAAAACAAAGTCATATTATAATGAAGTACCCATACGATATGCTAGTATCTTTTAATACTTGCGTCAGTCATCATTGTCTGATTCGATATTATCAGGTACATTGCCGTGAGGTACGAGTAAGTCGGTATAGTACTTTTTGATTGTCGCATCAGTCGTCCATCGAGTGAGTGTCATTGAGACTTATATTTTGGATTATTTGAAACTGTGGTAGTTCAATTTTTTCCGCTCTATAATAGATTGTATCATGTCTACTTCAGATTGTGTGTGACCTCGAAGCAAGAATTTGTGTTGATAGTCGTTAAATTTCCGTCTGTGTATGCCATAATCCTGAAATAGCAATAGACCATGATGATATTACGATTTTGTCCCGAACAATTGTCAGACCCAATTATGACTTCTTCCACTAAAGGATCTAAATAATTAAGAGCCCATTCAATCACAAGATCCCACTTCATTAGCACCTCTGACACCTAAAACTTTGTTCCACATCATGCAGTATGACTTATTGGAAGTGTCATCATGAAGAGTTTCGTTTAACATCCATAGTTTTCTTAAATAAAATGACTGTGTATTTGTCAATAAGGAAGTTGCTAAACATTTTTGCATGTCCAACATAATAGTTGACTGTTTCCCACCAGAATGTTTACTAGACTATTTAAATAGGTACCTACAGGGCTTTTCAGCTTGAGCTCCCTGACACCTGTCATCTCCATATAAAATCTCACTTTTTTAACCTGAAACGTTAAATTTATATGGGATTTGACTTGTGTCAGGGAACCCAAGCTAAGCGAAAAGTCCTATAATTATGATTTAATTATCTAGCAGCCATAAATAGTACATTACTACCGAGGCCGGGAAGTGACTGGTTGCCGGCCGAATATATGTAGGCAACCCGTCACTTCATGGCCGAGGTATGTATAATGCTTTTCTCAAACATGCAATGAAATGAGAAAAAAAAACTATCTTCTTTCTAAGAAATTATAAGTCAACTACATAACTAAGTCTTTGAAACACAAAAAAAGTCAAATACGACACCGACACCTCATTTTTTTTTTAAGATTGACCTGTTTGAAAGTTGCAAATTTTTTATTTAAAAAAGCGGTATTAGACGACGCGGTCGGTTGGGCCCAATTAATCGCATGCAGTGATCGGGGCCGACGGATCGCGCCGTATAATACTGCTTTTTAAATATTATTTTGAGTAGTTATTATACATTTATTTTAAATTATATAATTTAAATACCTAATTATAACTGCAAAAATTTGCCAATCATTTTTTTTAATACTAATATTACCTACAGATATTTATTGGCTAAAAGCCAAGATGCCAGGTCACAACCCTATGTCAAATGAAAATTAAAAAAGAGGTACTTGCCGGCCTAGGCCGGCAACGAGCTACTTCCCGGCCACTTTTTTGGCACTTAACTACAACATTTCATTGCATGTTTGAGAAAATAGCATTATTATTTTAACCGACACCATGAAGTACACATTACTATTATAAACGAGTTACCACAAAACAACACAAATAACCAAAAAAAAAATCACTTACTTTCCTAATTTCTAGTTACAAGGTTTACGAAATGTTTTCCTCGACGAAGTTTCGACATTTTATTTTACGTACGTTTAATGTGTACTATCATTAATCGGTCTGTGCACACGTAAATACCAATAAGCTATGCAAATTAAGGTGACTGACTCTCAGTGTTTATAGAAATTCTACCCTACTACTATAGAAAATCTACCATTGCTTATCAGTTTTGCGAAGCATAATACTGTAACTCCGGACTTACACTAAAATGCCTCTCAACTTCAAGTATCATTATGCAGATTGGTAGGTTCAGAACACTGTAACTCCGGACATACCGTAAAATGCATTTATTTTATTTCTAGTTTTATTTTACTGTATCTCACTTACATTAAGATGCTTCTCAGTGAGTTACGCTCTTACAGTAAAATACATTTGAGAAACTCGGAATTTCTAGAGATATCGATTTATATTAAAAAATAAGTCGATGGACCTTAAAAATGTATGTACGATGGTGTAAAATACCGAAAATCGCAAAATATGGAGATACATTGTTATGCTTCTCAGGTACGGAAATATCCAAGTTGGGAATGAAATTCACGTGCTCAGTCTTCGTGACTGATACCACCACTCGACCACCAGACAAATTCGGACTTATGAATTCCCCGTATTTTGTAAATTCACTATATTTCATATTTACCTGGAAAACGGTGTTCAGGAGTTATGGTAATTTGCAAACGGGTAATATTTTATATGTACATTCCTCGTTTGTGTGGAGTCGTGCGAACGTTTTAATTTCCGGGGTTAATTACAACTGCCTTACATTTTATGTTTATGACTATCAAAAAATGCAGGGCAAAAAAACGTGTTACAAGATAATTAAAAGCAAAGCTTTGTTATTTTCGAACAATGTCCCACAAATGTATATGAGGAGCTAATATTGAAAACAAAATAGTACATTACGATACTCGTGCGAAAAAGATGAAGTTCGAAGTGGAGATATAAATTTTTTAACTGTTTTTTTGTGTAGATACAATAAAAAATTTACATACCTACATACACAAGCACGACCGAAACGAGTGCTTTAAATCGACCAAAATTACGAATTTCGTTTTCGCACGTGTATTGTACGACGTTTTTCGGTACACATGGCCCTCCAAAGATTTCGACCTGACGTAAAATGGACCACTTCTCGCATAAGCGCGTAAACAAAGCGCCATCTGTACTGGAAATGTTGTATCATCTTATTTTAATAAAATTATATTTGTTGAAGGTTAAATTAATACATTACGAAATAAGTGCGAAAAACGTGAAGTTCGACACGAGCTACGAATTTCCTTTTCGCACGTGTATTGTACGACTTTTTTCAGTGCAGATGGCCCTTCGCACTGTTCGACCTAACATGAAATTAACCACTTCTCTCACTAACGCGTAAAGGTGAATTTAGACCAAACGAGCATTCGCTCATTCTATCCCCCACTCTACGAAATTCGTTCGTTACACAAAACGTGATTCGTCGAAATTCGTTGATTTCGTAGAGTGGGGGATAGAATGAGCGAATGCTCGTTTGGTCTAAATCCACCTTAAGAAAAGCATATGTTCTGAGATTTAGTAATTATCAAGCACTGAGCCCGTTTGACCGTTTGTTTTTTTGGTTTATATATTTATTTTCAAAATTACAATTTATGTACATCTAACTAATCTACTTAACCTAACCTATATCTAAAATTGGCCCTTGTGGCATTGTACCGAGGATGCTGGCGGCATTTCCTCGCTGTATCGCAATACTGATGCGTTGTGCGAGAAAGTCGCCAGCTCTTTGGTCTTTAGTTACATAAACCAGTTTGTTTTTGGATATTTTTGAATAACTATGGAACCCTAATAAGCGTGGCCCGACACGCTCTTGGCCAGTTTTTTGAGCTACTTCGCATCGGTGACTTTAGTGTTAAGCACATTCCTAATATGATCCCGTCGAGAAACTCCGAGCATTTTAAGTTAATGAACAAACATACATAATAAAGGAGTTTAATTACCGCCATTATTTGAAGAACTTAGTTCGGCACACTCATTAGCTCTTGCTTTGTGAGCGATTCATATTTGTTAATGAAATTCAAGCCCCATTATTTTATTAAGGCTGCGAGTACACAGAAAGCGATGCTTAGCGTTGAAACATTTCGGAAAAAATGTTTGTTCTTTTTTTTTCAGGTTTTACTGAAATAATCATTGTTACTGTGACTGTCACTCCTTCCATCTATTTCAATTGACTTTTCCTCTATGCTAAGGATACTCTGTATAAGTGAAAGTATTAATAAGTAGTATTTATGTGATGTCCTAATTTAGATAGGTTTAGAGATCAAAATTAAAGTGGAATCTTTCATTTTTTTTCCAAAAAATCCGGAAATAACGAGCTGTTTGGAAAGAAACGAGATTAAATCTGGAAATTTTTAACGCTGGCGAAGCTCATACATTGTCGAAATATTTATATAGATTAACCCCCTTAGTCATATACGTCTCCTAACTTAGCAAGCCGCTAAGTAATGTTTATCCCTTTCGGCCTTGTCAATTAAAAAATAAATATCTTGGGACATCTTATACAAATCGACATAGTCCCACGGTAAGCTCAATTAAGGCTTGTGATGTGGGTACCAGGCGACAATATATTTAATATATAGATACATATAGATACTTAAATACATACACAGCCATGACCAAGAAACAAATATTTTCACGAACAAACAACATAGTTTGAAAAAAGTCCATGATAGCTCCGAACTTGAAAAGAACAAACACAACCCCAAAGGTCTCTGGAAAGCTATAAAAAACATCGCTGAGTACCCAAAATATCAAACTAAGTCTATTGAATTAACTACAATTAAAATGTCGTCAACAGAATCGTTAAACCATTGCAACAACTACTTCGCAAACATAGGTAAAAATTTAGCAAACAGTTTACTCTCTACCACGAACAAAACAGAATCCACACTTCCAACGAGTCTGAATCATGCTGCTCCTGTGTCACAATCCTTCTTTTTGCAGCCTACCGACGAATATGAAGTGATAAAATTTATATATCTACTGCGGAATGATAGCGCCCCGGGTTATGACAATGTTGGCCCAGCCCTGCTTAAGGCAATTACACCTAATATTATAAACCCATTAACCCACATTTTTAACTGTAGCCTCCAAAGTGGGATTTTTCCAAGCGCATGGAAGAGAGCAGTGGTCATTCCCATTTACAAAAACGGTCCAAAGAACCGCCCTGAAAATTATAGGCCAATATCATTGTTGCCGTTATTCTCTAAGTTATTGGAAAAAGTTGTTAATTGCCGCTTTGTAAGTTACCTGGAGCGTTTTGAGCTGCTCTCTAACTTCCAATATGGCTTCAGGTGTGGTAAATCGACGGAGAACGCTGTCGAACACCTAACCAAACGAGTCACCACAGCTCTAGATAACGGTCAGAAGTGTGTGGGAGTGTTTCTTGATCTCGCTAAAGCGTTTGATACCGTGTCAGTTCCCATACTCCTGAGAAAGCTGGAGCACTACGGTATTCGGGGTGTTGCACTTCATTGGTTCCAGAGCTACCTCACTGGCAGATATCAGAGTATCAGGATCGGACAATACTTAAGCGATGAGCTACCCACACTCTTCGGTGTACCTCAAGGAAGCGTCCTGGGCCCTTCGTTATTTATTATATATATGAACGATATTTTCTCACTCAGTGCTTCTGTGGGTGACCTCATATGTTATGCTGATGGCACTGTTGCCTTATTCTATGGTGATTCATGGCAGGAGACTATTCACAGAGCCGAAACAGGTATAAATATCCTAAAACACTGGCTCGACATCAACTTGCTTTCCCTTAACATCGAAAAAACTAAATACATATGCTTTCACAAAACCAAGGCTTCTCAGCCAGCACACTCTACGGAGTTACACATCAATAATTTATTTGATATATCAATGGCAAAGGGCCCCAATAACTTGATCAGCCGTGCAGAGTCTGTGCGTTACTTGGGCGTATATATTGATCAATATTTTTCGTTTAAGCCACATGTAGCATCTCTTTCTCAACGCGTCAGAAAACTTGCCTATGTTATGCGCCTACTCCGTAACTCTGCTGATCAACGGGTGCTTAGGTTAGTATATGTTACATTGTGTCAGTCTATATTAGGATATTGTATATTGGCTTGGGGCGGGACTACTACCTCAACAATGCTCAATTTAGAAAGAGCTCAGAGATCGGTGTTGAAAACTATGTCCATGAAACCTTCGCGATTTCCAACAGCCCAACTACTTTCAGAAACCAAGGTACTCTCCGTCCGTCAATTGTTTGTCTACAGAGTAGCTACGTCAATGCACCGACGCACACTAAATTCCCCCGGTTTCAAATCTCTACTGTGTAAAAGGATCTTTCGCGTCCCACAAAATAAGACAAAAACGGCATATGCCCAGCGTTTTCCCCAATTCATTCATCCATATCTTTATAATTATATTATGAAACTTTTACAAGTACAGCACACGTCGCTCAAAGAATTTCAATCTGTTGTCCATAAATAGTTAGCCTCTTTGTCTTATAAGGCTACTGAGGATTTTTTTGAAACCTTTGCAGTAAAATTCATTTCTTTCACACATACACACACACACACACACACACACACACACACACACACACACACACACACACACACACACACACACGCGCGCGCATACACAAACAATCACAAGCACTCGCATACTGCTTTATTTTAGAATTAGTATACTTTCCTTAACAGTAATTTTGATATATATTACCACTGTCGTATATTACCTGTTATATCTGTATCACCTTGTTGTTAAATCACCTGTAAATTTACCACAGTCCTCACGACACAGGCTAGACCTAGTGTGAGGGCTACTGATAATCTAATTGTAATATTTCTAAGTTAAGACATAATAATTGTTAACCCTTAATCTGATAAATGTGATTGTCAAAATAAATAAATTTCGTAATTTTCGTAATTTCGTAAATTTCGTAAATTTCGTAATTTCGTAATTTGTGATAAATAAATACACAAATAATGCCCTCGCCGGAATTCGAACCCGGAACCTCCAGCTTCGTAGGCAGGGTCACTACCAACTAGGCTATGGAGGCTGACAAATTATGTCTATAAGACCGAAAGAGACAAACAATAGTTGGCGACTTACTAAGTTATGAATCCCCCTACCCCCTATTCATAAATGTCTCCTAACATAGTAAAGTGTAAAAACTGAATTTGAACAATGTGCATTTTGCTTGTAGCTTAGCATATTATCTACCTGTATTGCTCTGTGAGGCCGTTGGGGCGGGAAGGTTCTCGAGTGGCGGCCACGTACCGGAAGGCGCAGCGTGGGTAGGCCCCCCACAAGGTGGACCGATGACCTGGTGAAGGTCGCAGGAGTCCGCTGGATGCGGGTGGCGCAGGACCGGTCATTGTGGCAATCTTTGGGGGAGGCCTATGTTCAGCAGTGGACGTCTTTCGGCTGATATGATGATGATGATGATGATTGCTCTGTGGATCGTTTACGTAATATTTATAGGTCTTAGGCGTAAAAACTGCGGTGCCGACATATCAGGCCTTAAGGATGCGGCTCTACTGCCGCGGAGCGGAGCGGAGCTGTGCGAGCTTGGCCAATGAGACCGCATCACAGTGTTTCCAATTCGAATTTGAAGTACGTAATTGGTCAACTTTGCACAGCACCTCTCCGCTCCGCGTCAATGGAGCCGCACCCTTAATGTATGCCGAATCTAGTGAAAAATATCTCAGCCTCTGCTATCCGTGAGTTTCAAGCTTTACTTACATTCTAATGAGACCCGGTGTCGGTGGTGGTTACGATGTAAAATTTCAACGTGAAAAATGTTTTTGGCATTTTTTCATTAAATCTGAAACATATGACAAAGGCATGTTAACATTTTGTAAATTTTGGTATCCTGCCGTTTGACCAAAAATTGTTTAAGAAATTTACACTTGGCAACCAACTACTGGCAAAATTATGTTTCGGCAAATCCTTTTTTTCTACAAAAACATGTTTGACAATTTATTATCTAGTGAACCGTAAATTTTTATTATTTAGTGAACCGTAAATTTTATTTGTCAATTGCAAAATACTACATTTTTTGGAGGTCCTCGAATTAGATTACACAAAATTGCTGCATCGTAAATTATTATAAATTGCGACTTCTGTAGGCTTACGACGCTCCCGTGTTTAATCGTTTGTCGTAGTTTCCATCACGTTCTAAAGGTGCATTCAGACCAAAAGAGCATTCGCTGTTCTATCCCCCACTCTACGAAATCAACGAATCACGATTCGTGTAACGATCGAATTTCGTAGAGTAGGGGGATAGAACAGCGAATGCTCTTTTGGTCTGAATGCACCTTTACAAGTAGGTATGCGGGTGCGCAAGTGACGCGAAGCACGATAAATGATAAACGCCTGACCATCATAAGCTACCAGGCTAAAGGGTGTCCTGTTTCGGCAGTTACGGGGCACTTTGCCGAATTTACGTCAGACGTGGAAACGGGTTTTATAAATTAGTTACAATATTTAGTGTTACTACTTGAATTACTTGGTCCGTGTGGTGACGGCAGTAAGAATACATTTGTCACCACCCCAACTCCTCGTGCGGGTGTCGTTAGAGTCGACTAAGGGATTGAAGTATTACTGAGATTCTACAAGATTGATGATGGGCAGCAGCGTCATCATAGTAGACACATTACTGCAATCGCCAATCCGCTTGCCCAGCGTGGCGATTATGGGCATTTACCTCCTATTGCGTCTATACGCATAGTTAATAGGAGAGGCTTACGTCCAGCAGTGGACTAACATAGGCTGATGATGATGACTTGAATTACTCCAAAATGACAAATAATTACTTGAGATTTGATCCCCACATCTCCAGCACATCCCACAGGCAACATACTAAGCAAGTCTTCATAAATAAAATCGTCTAATAAAAACCTTTATCTCATAAACTTGCGTAATATGACAGAGAATATTAAATCAAAGCTAAAAGTAAAAAAACCTTTTAAAAAGCTACCCTTTTATATAAACAAATTTGAAATTTAATCCCTTAGTCCAGCCCACTATTAATTAATTACAATATCGTTGTTTACTTTTTTCTTTGATCCTGTATAGTAAAATTATGTACATTTTTAAAAATATTTATTTTCGTAATTTATATACATAGATTATGTAACTAATCTACTTAACCTAACCTATATCTAAGATTGGCCTTTGTGGCATTGTACTGAGGATGCTGGCGGCATTTTTTCACTGTATCACAATACTGATGCGTTATAATAATAAGAATAAATAAATAAATAGCTTGGGACATCTTACACAAATCGGCCTAGTCCCACGGTAAACTCAGGCCTGTGACGTGGGACGTGGGTACCTATTTAGCGACGATAAATATAACATATAAATACTTAAATACATACACAGCCGCCACGACCAAACAACAAATATTTGATGAATAAATACGCTAATATTTAATGCCCTCGCAGGGATTCGAACCCGGAACCTTCAGCTTCATAGGCATAGAGTCACAACCTTATAAGCTACGGTGTCATAATAAATGTTGTTAAAATCAAAGTCAAAAATTTCTTTATTCAATTAGGCCCAGCAACGAGCGCTTTTGAATTGTTAAACTAAATAGCGAATGAGAGAAAAAATAGCTATTTCCGGTTCTAACCCTACACGATTGCCTGAGAAGAATCCGGAAAGAAACTCACTTTTAATATGATTACGTAATAGATGACGTAGGTGTCGTAGGTGTGAAGGCCGCCAAGCTCAAGTGGGTATACGCAGGGCACGTCTGCCGAATGCATCCGACGTATTGGGCTAAAATCCGAACTGACTGGGAGCCACAAGATGGCGGGACGTACAATGTGAAGTGGAGGGAACTGGCCATTGATAGGGACGATTGGAGGAAGAGAGCTTTTGCCCAACAGTGGGACACCAATAAAGCTATAAAAAAATGTAGTAGATAGATATCTACATATAGACTGGCCACGACTAGAACGATAAAGACTAAATACAAGACCTTCTAGAGTCGACTGTATGTAATTGAGAATCGATTTTACTTGCTCGTATTTTATGAATATGGATATATAAAACCGTCTTTGCGACTACACAGTTGCCTCGAGTTTTTAGTAGAGTTCGAGTTGTTAGCCCCAAAAGATACAGTAATAATCATTACCTATCGCCATATCAACTGAAACACGTCCACTGCTGATCATATGCCGCCCCAAAGATTGCCACAATGACCGGTCCTGTGCCACCCGCATCCAGCGGACTCTTGCGACCTTCACCAGGTCATCAGTCCGCCTTGTGGGGGACCTACCCATGCTGCGCCTTAAGGTACGAGGCCGCCACTCGAGAACCTTTCCTTCCCGCCAAAATAACCCCTTTAATGGCCATTTCAGCGGTTTTTCATGACACTATTTGGAAATGTTGGTATTTATTTGTAGGTAAGTCTAAATATGAGTGTGTTTCGTCTTAGGTGCTACTAAATCGTAATGATACGAACAAATATTACATATATGGCTTCAAATATAAAGCAAGTTAAATCGTGGAAGTTTTGCTTAACAACAAAACTTTGGTACAGCCTTAAATTTTATGATACTTTAGTAACTTGAATTATTGTCTACGAAATATATTTGAAATTACTTTACAAGGTAGTAATAATACATTTGTTACCAACCCATCTATACCCGCGGGCATCGTAAGAGTCGACAAAGGGATTGTCGCTATAATTCTTTATTATATTATTTTTTTTTTATTTTTTATTATTTTTTTTTTTGGTAGATATCTATTAACCTAACCTATATCTAAGATTGGCCCTTGGGGCATTGTACCGAGGATGCTGGCGGCATTTCCTCACTGTATCGCAATACTGATGCGTTGTGCGAGGAAGTCTCCAGCAATTCGGCCTTTAAAGTTTCTACGCCATATTTTAAAGATAAACGGGTCTTATCTTCTCTCGCCAGTCTGCCTGCGACCACGGGTGTAACGTCATGCCCGAAACGTCAGGATGTAATTAAACGTAAGTTTATGCGATTAAGACCCGTTTGTCTTTAAAATATGAGTGATAATCGTGAAAGTTCAAATCAATATATAGAACTGATGGCTGATGGGCAGGAAGGTTCTTGAGTGGCAAACACGCATCAAAAGATGCAGTGTGACTCTCGACTAGATGAACTGAAGATTTGGTTAAGATCCGTTGTTTGAGGGCGAGTAACCATTCGTTGTACATTATCAGTCTGTCTATGAACCCTCTCTGTCTCTCCTATTAACTATGCGTATCGATTGACGTTAGGAGGCAAATGACCATAATCGCAACGCTGGGCAAGCGAATTGGCGAACGCAGTGTGTCCACTAAGATGGATGACGCTGATATCCATCATCAATCTTCTATTAAAGAATGGTCAGTGACACTTCAATACCGGATGCATTCTTCCAGAAGTGGACGTCTTCCACCTGAAAGTATTATTATTGTAATTAGATCAAGTGCTATTTGTTACGCGTATACTTTTCAGAGTAGATGGCCGATGGGGTCGAATGGACAGGTGACCTTGTGAAGATTGCCGAGAGACACTGAATGCATGACGGGTCGCTACCGATCCGTGTATGTTGAGGTCAAAAAGGGAGATATATGTTCAGTTATGGAGCTCCTATGGCTACAATGATGATGATGTTATTGTAAAGCTCGTTGTCTGTTCATCCCCACTGATTGAACAAAAAAAACAATGTTGCGATTGGCCCAAGAGTTACTTTGTTGACTGGTTGTTTTCGTTCGTCGTATTCGCTTCAATCGCTAACGATAATGAGTCGAGCGGACTATACGAACTGAAACTATTATTAAAAGTATCACTTTTTAATTAGTAATGGTATCACCATGGGACAGTCTTTCATTAATCGACGCTGTCCTAAATAGCAATGTACATCGTATAAAGTACAGAACATTCTTAAAATTACATGAAATTTTTCAAGGTTTCACCAAAGCCGTGATACAATACAATTTTGCTGGTGGTAGGACCTCGTGCAGGGTCCGCCCGGATGGCTACCACCGTCTTACCCTGCCACTAAATAGCAGTGTTTGCTCTGCTATCTTTCGGTTTGGGGGTAAGTTAGCCGGTGTAATTACTGGCATAGATAGAGGCAATTCACCTAAGTCCTCAGGGTAGGCGGTGCATAGGCGATTTTTTATCACTATGTCCATGGGCCTCAGTTCCTGCTTTCCATCAGGTGGACTGAGAGCTCAGTTGTCTACCTTTGTCACAAAAAAACATACAATTGTCTCACCTGTCCTGGTGAAATAGGAGCCTGTTCGTACGCTGGACATGTCAAGAATTCGACTCGATTTTACAATGGAACAAACCCGGTGCCTTAGTTAAGCTAGCTTGTTATTTAGCTCCGAAATAGCTTCAACCAGGTTTGAGATAATGTTAACAGAAGTTTGTGTTTTCCAGTAGATCCGAAATTTGTATGGATAGAATGCAAACATTAGTTTATGTTTACTAACGCAACATTGGCCCGATTAACTCGGTCTTTTTCTTTAGTACGAGTATTAAAATATCTATCTATGTCTCATATTACCTACAGATTTTAATTTATACGGCGTGCCCCCGAAATCGTGATCGGTTTCCTATTTTTATAAGTCGACTAACAACTAGTAACTGAATATAGTTCTCGTTAAAAATAGACATCTTTTTTTCTACTTATTTTAATTTTATTGGTGATGATATTGTGGTTATAATAAGCAAGCATAATATTTATTTTTTGTGTGATCAATGACGACGTTAAACACAATTCCTATTCAAAAGGGGGAATACAATTTACTATTTTTAATGTATCAATAAACTGTTGTACAACAGTTGTAAATGTACATAACATTCGAAAACACCATAAAAAAAAAAGTCATGAAAAAAATTAGACTGTTTTTAACAAGACAAGTTGCTAGCTGTTAGTTTAATTAAAAAAATAGAAACTGATCACGTCTCCAAAGGTATTGACAACTGTATCCATACAAAAATCCCTTTGACAAGTAATTGGAGCTAAGTTGAATTGTCAGAATGTCGTTGAATGATACATAGTTATTTGTAGATGCCTCGGTGATGGGAATCATTGGAGCAATATCCAAATAAAAAAAAAAAAATATCTTGAGACATCCTACACAAATAGACCTAGACCCACGGTAAGCTCAATTAAGGTTTGTGATGTGGGTACCAAGCGACGATACATGTATTTGTATAATTATAATTTATAGATACATATGTTTCCTGGCGCAAAGACTGTCCATTGCGGTTCAGCGTGGCAACGCAGTGAGCTTAATGAGCACTTGCTTGAGTAAGTGGTTTTTATTATTATTTTTTATGTTTTACTAATTTTAAGGACTATTTATATAATTTGTCATTACATCTCTGTTTTTCACTTATCTTATCATAAGCGCTTTATGATACAATATATTGATACTTAAATACATATTTAGACAGCCAAGACCAAGGAACAAATATTTGGGGTAAATACACAAATAACTCCCTCACCGGGATTCGAACCCGGAACGTCCAGCTTCGTAGGCAGGGTCAATACCAACTAGGCTACTAAGGCTGACAGAAAGACTAAAGAAATGATCGGATTTTCTATACAAACTTAAAGTGACCGTAGGCGAAATGTATGAAACACTCTAGGTTTTGCGATTTGGCAGTGAGACCAATTTACACAACAGCAAAATTTCATCCCATAGCTATCCTACGAATTTAGAATGTGAATAAAACATCACCCGTCTATGTTGGCGACTGTTCTCAAAGCAAGGATTAGTGAACCGACAGGCAGCGAAACTCGATATATTCTGACAGATTCATAAGTTTCATAACGTGCCTCGGTTTCCAATTTCAACTTTACATCCAATTTATGTCTCCGGTCAAAAACTAACAATATGTCGAAATAAAATTCATATGAACAAATATTTGTGATAAATAAATGCACAAGTGATGCCCTCGCCAGAATTCAAACCCGAAACCTCCAGCTTCGTAGGCAGGGTCACTACCAACTAGGCTACGGAGGCTGGCATAAAAGTCTCTTAGAGCATTACTCGATAGTTTGATGGTATTCCAAAGATGTTATTAGGTATACCTTTTAATATCCCTGTCATTAATTACATTGACGTAACAATGGACTGATAATAGTATTTTATGCAACCCTAGTTTAAGAGAAGTCAAAAAAGGTGAGTAGCGTGGGTAACAATTTGAGGCATTTTGTGATTCAGTTAAACAATGTTGCATGACATGATAACGAATTGAACTTTGGAATGCTTGCCGTCTCTATCATGTGGAGAAATCAAGATATATAGGGCAGTCGAATAGAGGCAGTCTTCATGTAAGGGTTAATAATTATTATCGTGATATGTTGGAAAAAAATAGTTAAAGCCTACCTTTTAAGAATCTCCCATCACTTATTACAATACACCAAAAACTATCCTCCTTATTCATAAACGTCTGCTAACTTAACAAGCCGCTAAGTATTGTTTGTCCCTATTGCTCTTATGGACACATTGTTAAGACCGAAAGGGACAAACAATTATTAGCGGCTTGTTAAGTTAGCAGACGTTTATGAATAAGGGGGTATGAAAATAAATAATGTCCAATAATAGAGGCTTGATAAACCAAGTGTGAATCGGACACCTTAAAAGCCCTACCTTTAAAGATTCAAATAAAATTGATAATATTAGAACGTCTGTAACTTCGAACGCCTTCGTAAGAAAATGTAAATTTCAGCTAAAATCGGATTTTGCCGACTACACATTCATCTTAAGTACATAATAGGATTTGAAGAAACGCTTGACTTTGCTCTACAGGATTTCGAAGTTTTAATGGTATCGAATTTTATTCGTAGAAGCTTTCGTGATAGGTAAGTACTGAGGAATTCGTAATTCTAAAAAACTCTTGTATGATTAAGTACCTACTATTGGCATGTAAAATTGTTTAATTAATCCCAAATTTAAAATATGAAAATTCGCATGCATTCTTAAGTTTCTTGGCGTTAAAAGTTGCCGAAAATATTATGAGACGTTTTATCATAGACACCATTAATTTTCTTGTACGGTTTAAATTAGCATTAGTAGCAAAATACAATATTGACGTATGTGTACATTGAAAATTGTTGAAAAACTCTTATATTTATTTAACTAGTATATGAAAACAAAATGAAGATGAAGTAACGATCGTTTATGATTTAAAGCGTCAATTTTATTTAATGGTTAAGAGGAAAAGGAGTTTCTTCTATACAAACGTATTCCCGTGTTTTTCGATTTTCCCTTTGGATCCTAAAATACCGGCATCCGATCCCTGATACGTGTGTGTGTGTGTAAATAATATACAGCACAAAGTGATTTAAAGTGTGTAAATATGAGAAGTGCTTTTTAATAAAATGTATGTCAAGATTTCTTCATTTCTCATGCTAAAAAAAGGTATAGCCAACAAGCACGAAAAAGTTTGCGAAACGAAACGCAAATCCAACTTATCACATCCAAGGTCCCGTAAATCTCTTGTCACAACTTGCCCCGTCCGGTCCGGTCCGGTCCGGCCCGGCTGCCGGACGTCAATCCTTTTGATACGCCTGACGGATTTATGTACGAACGATAGATGGCCGTCGGTTTTTGCTTTTATGTAACTTACGAATAGTTTTATGCCCGTGCCAACGCGTTGCCGCGATGCCGCGCAGTGCTTTATAATGGATACTACACATTAGAAAGAAAGAAAGAAAGAAAGAAAAAACATTTATTGCACAACTACAATTACACACAGAACAATAAGATACATTCTTACATCTACAGAGACAAAATACAGATACAATTAAAAATACAGACTCTAAAGAAAAACAAAAAGGCGAGAAAGTGTGTTGCTGTAGGAGCTGGGATTGGGTACCACTCAGCATATGCTCTGACATCTGGTGGAACCCATTGGAAGATAGAAATGAACATTACTGTGATCGCCAATCCGCTTGCCCAGCGTGGCATTATTTTATGCTATATGTGGCAAACGAACAGATGAATCATTTAATGGAAAGCAATTAGCTTCGCCCATGGACACCCATGGATAAAAAAAAATTCAATTAAATACCAAAATTAATAAAAATATCGAAATAAAATTTACTTCAACGGCCGGTAGAGGGCTAAAAGTATATTGCAATATTTTTTTAAGTATTTTCCTAGAATCTACAAAAAAATAGGAAACTTTTGAGCGGTATTGCGTTTATGATATCCAAAAATGCTAACACGCCCCAATCTATCCCGCAACAGGGTATTTAGCCAAGTTGCCAATCGCTAACGCTTAATCGTCAAGTGTAAACGAAAGGCAGGTCTGTCTTTGTCGCACTAATATGCAAGAGTGACAGAGAGGGAAAACTACGATACGCTACCAAGCGCTAGCGATTGGCAACTTGGCTAAGCATCCTGCAGAGGCGTCGCAAAATTTAAAGATGGGAGTACGTTCTTTTCTTGTAGGTTTGAAGGTCGTATCGGTCCGGAAATAACGCTTGCGACAGTTTGTTCCCAAGTTTAGCTGTGCGAGGCAGGAAGCTACGAGAACAGCGCACAGTTGAGGACTGCCAACCATCTAAATGGTGAGAATGGAAATATTGTCGTGTAGGGCGTACCTCTTAACAGTCCTAATAGACACATAGTTATAAGGAGACGCCTACGTCGAGCAGCTATGCTATTCTCTTATTCACACATTCGACGCTGCGTTCGTCAACGAGCTCGACGTCGAGACAGCCTTGTCTAAAATCCTATATTTTTTATTTAACATAAAATAGAGGCTGTGAGCGAGGTTGTGGGCGAGTTCGTCGCTGTTTTTCACTAGAGAATACGAAGTTCGTACATTAAACGTCAAACTCTCGACGCAGTGTAGTTCCAGCTCACGCCGCATTCGTCGCCGAGCAATAGTGTCGTTTAAAGTACATTAGTGAATACCATTTTTAGGTTCGAAGCTGCCGCAACGCTGACACAGCGCTGACAGCAAGGCGGTTTCCTTAGTGAATAACACTGCAGAGGACTGAGATAGGCTAATGATGTGAACGGAAGCTAAATGACAACAAATTAAAACGAGATTATATTGTCAGAATCATTCTACAGTTTTGGAATCGGTGACCTACAAAAACAAAAACAATAAAGCCTTTGTCCATTGATATTTTGATTTATTTGTTTTAAGATTAATTGGGTATCCGTTCTATTTTGTTTTCCTTATGACCACAATAAGGGGTTTAAATAACAAATTGACTCAGAAAGCAGCACAACCACATCTAAATCTGAATCATATGTCAATAAAAATAAGGCTACAAATGAAAAAATGTCGTTCAACGCGTTTAATGAGGCCGGCATTATTTCGAGGAAAGCTGAAATATTGGAAAAGGAATATAATTTTCAAAGAAAACAAATTGTATTTATTTGTTTCTTTGAGTTAGATTCAGTTAATTTGTTTGTTTATTTAAATCAAAGACGATTTTCACTCGATTTCATTAAGGTTACTTTTTAAGTAGTTTTTGTATTTTGATTAGCTTTTAAATAATCATTTTATCCGTAGCAAATAAGATTCATTTAAAGCAGACCAAAGTGAAAAACTTAATGTGATATTTAAAATATTAATGTGACGAATTAAGTCCGTGCTAGATTTTTCACTTTTGAACTACATTGTTTTTAGGGCGGTAAAAATAACAGCAATCAAATTTATTGCTTTGTTGTACAATTTATGGGACATAAACAGAATGTATCTTACATATTTAAGTATAAAAATATCGCACGCAAAAGCTAGAAGCTCTGTCCCTCATTTTGCATTCAATTTAATTCACTCAGCAACACTCTACTTCAAACAATAACTGAAAAACAGTCTTCTAACAGTATAAAGTTGAGTGAATTCACAACAAAAGGGACCCATATTCTGGCTGTTAATTTTATTCGTCCAACCGCGAATCCTGCATATGTACCTTACGTATGGAGCTAACGCATTATGGTGTGGGACATTAATATTCACTCTGATGACATTTAGGGCATGAAGTTTGCAACAGCGCTTCGTGTATTCGTGTAGATTATGACTATATGTGTAGGATCGGAACGTAAGAAGATGAGTGGAACGGAGCGTACGTGTGAGAGAAGGATGGTAGACGGTGCGAGAGGGACGGGAGAACGATTTGAATGGGAAACGGTGTAAGATGTGAAAGGTGTAAGACGTGGTGTGAAAGAAGTAAAACAATTAGCTGGTGAAAATAAATGTAAATTAACGAAGAAACGCATTTTATTCGGAGGCAATAGAGAATCCCACATAATTTTGGTGTCTGAAGCGGGATTGCCTCAAGAATATTTAAGAAACGACGAAATTGAAGAATTTGGAAAATTTTCATAGGAAAAAAAAATGGCGTCCGATGGAAGTTTCAATTTTAATATGGTATTAGACGGAATACCGAAATTCAGCGGCGACGATAAGGCGCACTCATCTACGAAATGGGCTCAAGATATTGAAGACAACGCAGAAATCTTCAGTTGGACGGAAGCCCAGATCCTCATTGTAGCGCGAAGATCTTTAGTCGGCACGGCGGCGCTATGGCTACAATCCGAGAAAACCTTCAAAAAATATGAAGATCTCAAAGCGGCAGTATTTAAAGAATTCCCGGATTCTATTAACATCAAGGAGATGCACGAGCTGATGGGTAGTAGAAAAAAGAAGAAGGAAGAGTCCTACTATCAGTATATGCTGGTCATGAAGGAGTTGGGTAAACGTGCAAAATTCCCAGATTACATAGCTATACAATACATTATCGACGGCATAACTGATTACGAGCTTAATAAAGCTATTTTGTACGGCGCAACTACCTATCCGGTCCTAAAAGAAAAATTACAGTTATACGAAAAGATGAAGATGAAAACGAAGAAAGAAGTGCAAGAAGTTAAACCTAATCATAATAAGATAGAAAAAGATAATATGAAGAATTATTCATCATCGTCGGCAGGTCGAAAACGGTGCTATAAATGCGGCGAAGATAATCATTTGGCTTTGACATGTACGAAGGGCGTCAAATGTTTTCGGTGTAACGAGTTTGGACATATCGGAAGTCAGTGTACATCGAACAATTTAAAAGAGCGCGGCGATGTTCCGGCGGCGAAGTCGTCTCACGATTTCCGTAACGACAAAGGGAGACAGCAATCATCGGGTTCGGCGGCGGCGACGGATAGTCGGCGGCGGTCGGCCATGTTCGGGCAATCGGCGAATGAGGAAGCGCGCATCGATGACAACTTCACTATGGCGGATGTCATTGTCAGCGGCCGGCATTTGGATGTAAACAAACACGACGAAAAGATTGAAAATATTTCCGATGAGCCGATGAAATTGATTTATTTATGCGGAATGGATGTAAGCGGACTCGGGTAGTGCGTTAAACCTTATTAGATTGGACGTGTTTAATAAATTAAAAGTGGAAATGTGCGTTGAGGACAAAGTGATAAACGGATTTGGACAATCGGTGGTAAGATCGCTTGGAAAGTTTTACCAAAGTATTATAATTGACGGGAAGTGTTATAACGATGTGATATTCCATATTGTATCCAATGATGCTATGCCATTTCCAGTAATTATAGGTCGTGAATTTCTGGATACTGTAGTGATGGTTATGGGTCATTCTCAGAATTAGGCGTTCTCAGCCTCAACTCCGTCTTGATTTTGTACAGTATGTTTACTGCTGTATTATCTATAAAATACGAATCATTGAGTTATTTAGATCATATGTATACTTTTGTCCCTCATATATATCTATTAGTTCACGTTTTATAAGCCATTGTTTTTTTCACCAAGACGGAGTTGAGAATATTGGGACGGAGTTGATATATTTTTATACGGAGTTTAGAAATATGATATGGAGTTGATGGATACAGTGCTCTTAAACCTGAATGAGAATTTATATAGTTTAATACTAGCGATCTGCCTCGGCTTCGCACGGGTACTATATCTACATATAAACCTTCAAATCTCATCAAAATCCAAAAAAATTTTTAACTCCGTCTAAATATTTGACGGAGTTTATTTGACGGAGCCTAGGGAGAAAGCTATTTTTTATTTTTATTTCATTAATGATCTTATTTAGAACAACGACATTACACGCATTTAACAGGTAATACAGTTCAATTCATTATACTTAAATAGTAGAACGATCAATCACACCAATAGAAAAATAAATGACTAAACGGAGTTGAGAAAATGCAAGTGACAAAAAACGGAGATTAGATACTTACGTTTGTAAAATCGCCCAGCGTCGCCAGACGCCCTCCGTCGCCCAACGTGTCACAGACAAGACTGAACTGGCTCGCTCAATGCAATAGTGATGTGCGTAAAATTGCAAATAGTGATGTGAAATTTTGTTTTGCTTCCAATGACGGAGTTTAGTCATAAATTCGTACGCGCGGAGAAAAAATCATATTTCTTTATACAAGCAGTTGAAATAACAATCAACTTAACAAAATGTTAATTTGTTTAATTGACTATAATAAAACAATACCCTGTGTTAGGTAATAGTAGTGGTTCCCGAGTTGCAAAGGGGTTTGTCCCAAATTTTGGAGTCTGTACGCTTGATGGAGCGTGATAAAAGTAGGCTTTTATATTTTTTTATTACTAGTTCTCAAGAGATTATCTTCGAAATTACAACTGCTACAGGTAGAATAAAACGAAAACTACCCTCCAACATTTTTTTTACGCCATATATATGCAAGAATACAAAGTTATTCTACCCGACGCCCAAAAAACGTGCCCTATGAGAATGACCCATGCGCGAGGGTTCCGTAAAGTTCATATCAGAGGATGACGGATGGTTGGCGAGGGTGAATTGTGTGAATGAGGGTAATATTTCAGGTCACATCCACGACAACGTTGTTAAAGAAGAGGTGGAACGACTAGTGGCTGAATACAAACCTATACAAACAAAGGAGGCGCCAATCGAACTCAAGATCATACTGAAAGATGACATCCCCGTGGCACAACGTCCGAGAAGACTTTCCTTGGCAGAACAGCAGATTGTCGAAGAGCAGGTAGATGAATGGATGCAGAAAGGAATTATACAGGTGAGTTTTTCTGAGTACACTAGCCCGTTAGTTTTAGTAAAAAAGAAAGATGGTTCAACCAGAGTGTGTGTTGATTATAGACTGCTTAACAGGAAAATGGTTAAAGATGAGTTTCCTCTACCACTGATCGAAGACCTAATTGACAAGTTGAAGGATGCTAAGTTGTTCAGTGTGCTTGATTTGAAAAATGGGTTCTTCCATTTAAGGATAAGCAAGGAGTCAGTCCCATATACATCGTTTGTTACGCACCATGGGCAATGGGAATTCCTAAGAGCCCCATTCGGTTTATCAGTCTCACCGAAGTATTTCATGAGATTCATCACCATTATTTTTAAAGATTTAATTCAAGAAGGTATTATGATGGTATTCATTGACGATATAATAATTCCAGGTCAGACGGAGCAAGATGCACTCTCAAAGCTGCAACGGGTATTGGAAGTAGCTGCGGAGTATGGTTTGGAAATTAATTGGAAGAAGGCACACCTGATATGCAAAGAGATTGAGTACCTAGGGCATCTTATCAAAGAAGGGCAGGTACAGCCAAGTCCAGACAAAATTAAGGCAGTAGCATGTTATCCAGAGCCAAGAGATTTTAAACAAGTACAAAGTTTCATTGGATTGACCTCATACTTCCGTAAGTACATACAAGATTATGCACAGATAGCAAGACCCTTAACTGACTTGATGAGAAAAGATGCTAAGTTTGTTTTTGGTCAAGAACAAAGGGAAGCCTTTAATATTTTAAAGATTAAGTTGACGAGTGAACCAGTTTTAAAGATATTCAATCCGAAGTTACACACAGAACTTCACACCGATGCGTCGAGCCAGGCTCTGGCAGGTATACTTATGCAGAGAAGTCAAGATGGAGAACTGCACCCTGTATACTATAGAAGTAGACGTACAAGTGAAGCAGAAAGTCGATATTCAAGCTATGAACTCGAAGCTCTAGCTATTGTGGAATCTGTGAAGAAGTTTCACCATTACCTATTTGGTATTCACTTTAAGATTGTTACAGACTGTCAAGCGTTTGAGCTCACTTTGAAAAAGAAAGATCTGACAGCTAAAGTGGCAAGATGGGTACTACTACTGGACCAGTATGACTATGAGATAGAACATCGACCGGGTGTTAAGATGCCACATGCAGATGCTCTTAGCCGGAATCCATACGTGGCCATTGTGGTAAGCTTGCACGAGAAGATTAGCCAAGCTCAAGAAAAAGATGAGGAGCTCAATGCCATTAAACAGCTGATTTTGAAAGATGGAAATTACAATGACTTTTATGTGCAAAATGACATACTTTACAAAGGTGATCAGCGGCAACTGGTGGTACCTAAGATTATGGAAAAAGAGGTTATCAAGCAGGTACACAGTAATGGCCATTTTGCTATGAGAAAGATGAAAGATGCTATAAGCAAAGATTACTACATAAGAAACATGGACATGAAGATTGAAGAAGTAATTACAAGTTGTATACCTTGTTTATTAGCTACCAGAAAAGAAGGCAAACAAGAAGGATTTTTGAATCCTATTGCAAAAGAAGGAACGCCACTGCATACGTTGCATTTAGACTACATTGGACCGTTGACTGAAACAAAGAAGCGTTACAATCATATACTGACAGTTGTGGACGCATTCACAAAGTTTGTGTGGCTCTACCCAACGAAGTCAACAACCAGTGCTGAAGTAATTAGCAGATTGCAACTACAGCAGCAGACATTCGGTAACCCAATACGCATTATTACCGATAGAGGTACGGCATTCACGAGCGGAGCATTCCAGAAGTACTGTGAAGATGAGGGTATCCAGCATGTGACCATTACGACTGGAGTAGCCAGGAGTAACGGCCAAGTAGAGAGAATCCATCGTATTATGATACCGATGTTAACCAAGTTATGCATAGAAGATCAGTCTCTATGGTACAAACACGTAGGACGAGTACAGAGAGCTATAAATAGTACGTATCAGAGAAGCATAGATACCTCACCTTTCCAGCTGTTGACCGGTACTAAGATGAACTGCAAAGAGGATGTAGAAATATTAAACCTGTTGCAAAAAGAAATTATATCCCAGTATGATGAAGAAAGAGAAATTCTAAGGCAGAAGGCCAAAGAACAGATTCAGAAGATCCAAGAGGAAAACAGAAAGAGTTTTAATAAAAAGAGGAAGCAGAGCTCTAAGTATGAAGTAGGCGATCTTGTTGCGATTAAAAGAACACAGTTTGGGCCAGGTCTAAAGATTAAGCCGAAATTCTTAGGACCCTACAAGGTAACTAAGGTGAAGCGTAATGATCGCTACGACGTGGAGAAGCTTTACAGCGGTACGGAGGGGCCGAACAGGACATCTACGGCGGCAGACTTCATGAAGAGGTGGCCTGACGAAGACTGCGAGTAACTGGTAGGATTTTTAACCTTTTATTTTTGATCTTTTGGATGATGGTGATGCACGTAAGATACATTATTTCTCGGTTACATATTTTCATAGCGTGTATTTTAAAGACGGAACCTAAGCGGATAAACCTGATCTCAGTGATCTCACAAATAAGTATTTTTAAGTTAGCTTAAATTTTAAAGATGTCAAAGATCGTTACATAACATAGACTGTTGTTAGAATATTTTTATAAGTTGTTTATTTACGCTGTTACCTTAAATTTCATGTTGCCAAAATGCTGTTATTATGTAAAATGCTATGTTGAGCACAATGTATTTAAGACAGTTGTTGTTTTGTTGGACAACTTTAACGTAAGAAGTTTGTATGATGTGAAGATGAATGAACGGGAATGATATCTGAGGGCAGATATTCTGCAGGACGGCCGAGAATGTAGGATCGGAACGTAAGAAGATGAGTGGAACGGAGCGTACGTGTGAGAGAAGGATGGTAGACGGTGCGAGAGGGACGGGAGAACGATTTGAATGGGAAACGGTGTAAGATGTGAAAGGTGTAAGACGTGGTGTGAAAGAAGTAAAACAATTAGCTGGTGAAAATAAATGTAAATTAACGAAGAAACGCATTTTATTCGGAGGCAATAGAGAATCCCACATATGTTATACTATTGTTTAATGTAATGTTAGTTTTATTTTCAGTATCAGCATTGTATTGTATCGGTGTAAAGTATGGTAAAGCTAGGGAAAATAGTTAGAAGATTGAACCAGAATTGTTGTCGTAATTGTTTATTTATCTTCATACATTGTCATTTTATGCTATCTAATATTTATTATTAGCATTCTTAGTACAATGCCACAAGGGCCAAGCTTAGATATAGGTTAGATTAGTTAGATTTAATTTATATACGTGAATTGTACAGTTTTGAAAATAATATTAATAATATTATCTCTAATAAAACATTTTTCGCATCGTTGTTGAATTTCATACTTCATATTTATAAAATTTCCTAGAAAATAAACAAATAACTGGCACATTAATTTTTTTAAGAAAAAAAAGTTATTTTATAATAAGCAAAGATGCCCAAATCTAACTTTACTTTTGCCTGAACGATATAAAAGTCAATTTTAATATTAAATATTTTCAGCACAAAACTGTACAGTTCTCTTGTAGTTTGCTATCTTTCAATTTAGGTCGTTTGTTTTAGACTTCCGGCGAGGGTTGCTTCCGGGCAAAGATTTTAACGTTAACATCGAGTACCGTGTAATGTAGGTTGAAATTACATATAAAAGATTTTTTTATTATCTATAAGGTTTGTATACTATGACTACGGAACTCGAAATAGATGTTGTTATGAAATATTAAAAATAATAGTATTGTTTAAAAATGTATGTACCTATCTATTCTTTTATTTTGCTATTAAAAGCTATACAGTGTGTCATCGGAGTCGTGATCAGTTTTTTTTAACTCCACTAACAACTAGTATTATCAAACCACGATGAGAACGGGATTCTAAAGTACTGTTGACACAACAGTGTATAATTCAATCAAGGATATAATATATTCATAGTTATATTCATTACATTCACAGTTCAAGTGCAGCGACTACTCGTGTACTCGTATAGATAATAGATAAATTAATCATTTACTATGTCTGTAAACAACTCTATTCTCGGTAAATTTTGTGACATTTGCCGTGTCAATAGTACTTTCGAATCCCTTTTTGATTCCAGTTTGATAATAAATGAATGCCGCGGGTCTCGTTAAAAACAAACTACTTTTTTCGGAATAAGATTGAAATATGTGACCAGTTTTTATGTCGCAGAATCCATCAATTCGAACGAGTTCGTAATTTTCACTGATTCCAAAAGTGCACTGCAACACCTGGCTCGGTGCACCTCGACCTTTCGACGAGTACCGATAGCCTACACAATAATAAGACAGATTTTACAATTAAGATCTATGTCAAAAACTGTTATACTTCAATGGATTCCTTCACATGTAGGTATTAGGGGTAATGAAATAGCGGATTCATTAGCAAAACAGGCGAGCAGCGACGGTGTCGAATACGACCTACTACCTTCGTACATTGATTGCTTACATTTAGTTAAATCAAGATGTCGCGAACTTTGGAAGGAATATTTTGACAAGAGGTCCCAGGACAAAGGCATTTGGTTTAAGACTATACAGCCCCACCCATTGAATGCTTCGTGGATTGATAATAGTACGTTATGTAGACAGGATCTCGTTTTACTATTAAGACTGCGATCCGGACACATTCCATTGAATAAGTTCGCGTTCCTTATGCGTAAAGTCAACTCCGAATTATGCACGTTATGCAATCGTGTCGAAGATGCGTATCATATTTTAATGAAATGTGCCCGAAATTAAAGACCTAGGCGGCGCCTTTTTAACGACAGTTCCATTGGATTGTGCAATACATACTTGTCGAACCCTATGTCTGAGGTAGTTGGAGATATACTAAATATTGTTAAGTGTGGTCTTGAGGACAGATAATTGTGAATTATTTCAGTTTGTATGCAAGTATTAACTCTGTTAATTAAGTCTTTTTTTTAATGGGGCGACATATTCGGGTAATCGTAAAAGATCCTTAATAAATGAAAAAAAAAAAAAGTTTTTATGTGCGATACATGATAAAATGTATGGTAACACACAATGTCAATTCAAAAAGGGAATACAATTTACAGAATTATAAAATCTCGATAAGCCGATTTAACATCCTGAAACTACCGTTAAAATACAAATATGTAAAAAAGTTAAAAAAGTTTGTTTTTACCTAGGCCACGATATATTCAGTTGCTAGATGTTAGTAGAGTTAAAATAATTAAACTGGTCACGTCTCTGAAGACACCCTGTATTTCTAACGTAAGATGAAATCTATTATAAAAGTTAAGTCTAATGGCACATAAAACAATTGAATTTAAACTTTAGTGAGACATAATAACTATAAATATATTAAACGGTTCAGTCACGTATATACAGGCTGGTCCAAACCTTGACGTCAAAAAATTTTTTTAGGTTCCCTACGTCATGGGCTATCGGAATATACCCCATGTATGTTAGCCGATTTTTTGTAGTTTTCGAGTTATGAATTTTTGAAAATTTTTTTTTGAGAAATTTTGGAATGAAGAAATTTATTGATAAAAAAAAACTATTGGGTTTTTTTAATATTTTCTTTTTGTAAAAGTATTACAACAAATAAAGCATTTACTGACAAAAAAAATAGCGTTCTCTCTTTGATACAAGTAGGATAAAAAATAAAAAATCTAAATTTTACGTTAAAAACGCACCAAAATAGCATTAATGTACGTAAATAAAAAAAATAAAACATATCTCAAGGATTTTTGGTAATGTCAAGACTGCCCTAGACCTTAAACCTTCGTAAAAGCAAAAAAAAAGTTATACTTAATGATGAGGATTTTTCGGAGTAGTCGGTCAAATAAACTTAAAAAAACTTCAAAATTTTTAATTTAAAAATAAACTGAAATTTCGTCTGTTTCGTTGTTCTTATCAATAAACAAATACAGAAATTACCACGAAAGCTCAATTTGTGTAGTTATTCAAGTCATTTTTTACTACTTTAAAATTTTAAGTTTATTTGACCGACTACTCCGAAAAATCCTCATCATTAAGTATCACTTTTTTTTTGCTTTTACGAAGGCTCAAGGTCTAGGGCGGTCTTTAGAATACGAAAATTTCTTGGGATATGTTTTATTTTTTTATTTACGTACATTAATGCTATTTTGATGCGTTTTAGCGTAAAATTTTGAATTTTGTATTTTTTTATCCTACTTGTATCAAAGTGAGGACGCTAATTTTTTTGTCAGTAAATGCTTTATTTGTAGCAATACTTTTACAAAAATAAACTAGTTAAAAAACCCAATAGTTTTTTTTTATTAATAAATTTCTTCCTTCCAGAATTTCACAAAAATTTTTTTTCAAAAATTCATAACTCGAAAACTACAAAAAATCGGCTAACATACATGGGGTATATTCTGATAGCTCATGACGTGAGGAATCTAAAAAAAATTTTTTGACGTCAAGGTTTGGACCACCCTGTATAGTGACTACGTGCGACATGTTTCGAAGAGCTTAGGTCTCCATTATCAAGCATTGAGCGCACTGAGCATTCTGCTTAATCCTTGATAATGGAATATAATTCGTTCTTAATACTTACTTACTTACTACTTACTACGGTGGCTCGATGACCCGAAGAGGATCTTGGCCTCCAACACAAAAGAACGCCACTCGTCTCTGTTCTGCGCTACCTCACGCCAGTTGGGTACCCCGAGTGCAGTCAGGTCTTTGGTAGCTTCGTCAATCCAGCGGTATCTGGGACGGCCTACGGGACGTTTCCCGTTAGCTACGCCCATATACGCTCTCTTGACCGCACGATCTTCACCCATCCTCTCCAGGTGACCGAGCCATCGAAGTCTTATCGACTTGGTTTCGCCAATCACGTTCGGCATATTTAGTAGGTCCTCCAGTTCCCTATTTTTGCGTCGCCTCCAACTTCCGTCCTCACTTCGGATTGGTCCCAGGATCTTCCGCCAGATCTTCCTCTCTGCCACTAAGAGCTTGCTCTCTTCTTTTTGGGTCAGTGTCCAAGCTTCACACCCGTACATCAAGATTGGCCTAATGACAGTTTTGTAGATACGAATCTTGGTCGGTCTACTGATCAGCTTGGACACTAGGATTCTATGGAGCGCGGCAGTGCATCTTAGGGCATTTTGGATTCGAACGGTTATCTCCTCCTCCCGTCGGTTGGTATCTGTTACTGTGCAACCCAGGTACTTGAAACGATCTACGCCTTTGTAGGTTATGTTTCCGGCTATCAGATCTTCCCTTCTGACTCCCTTCCGGCTATCAGATCTTCCCTTCTATCTATAAGGTTTGTATACTATGACTACGGAACTCGAAATAGATGTTGTTATGAAATATTAAAAATAATAGTATTGTTTAAAAATGTATGTACCTATCTATTCTTTTATTTTGCTATTAAAAGCTATACAGTGTGTCATCGGAGTCGTGATCAGTTTTTTTTAACTCCACTAACAACTAGTATTATCAAACCACGATGAGAACGGGATTCTAAAGTACTGTTGACACAACAGTGTATAATTCAATCAAGGATATAATATATTCATAGTTATATTCATTACATTCACAGTTCAAGTGCAGCGACTACTCGTGTACTCGTATAGATAATAGATAAATTAATCATTTACTATGTCTGTAAACAACTCTATTCTCGGTAAATTTTGTGACATTTGCCGTGTCAATAGTACTTTCGAATCCCTTTTTGATTCCAGTTTGATAATAAATGAATGCCGCGGGTCTCGTTAAAAACAAACTACTTTTTTCGGAATAAGATTGAAATATGTGACCAGTTTTTATGTCGCAGAATCCATCAATTCGAACGAGTTCGTAATTTTCACTGATTCCAAAAGTGCACTGCAACACCTGGCTCGGTGCACCTCGACCTTTCGACGAGTACCGATAGCCTACACAATAATAAGACAGATTTTACAATTAAGATCTATGTCAAAAACTGTTATACTTCAATGGATTCCTTCACATGTAGGTATTAGGGGTAATGAAATAGCGGATTCATTAGCAAAACAGGCGAGCAGCGACGGTGTCGAATACGACCTACTACCTTCGTACATTGATTGCTTACATTTAGTTAAATCAAGATGTCGCGAACTTTGGAAGGAATATTTTGACAAGAGGTCCCAGGACAAAGGCATTTGGTTTAAGACTATACAGCCCCACCCATTGAATGCTCCGTGGATTGATAATAGTACGTTATGTAGACAGGATCTCGTTTTACTATTAAGACTGCGATCCGGACACATTCCATTGAATAAGTTCGCGTTCCTTATGCGTAAAGTCAACTCCGAATTATGCACGTTATGCAATCGTGTCGAAGATGCGTATCATATTTTAATGGAATGTGCCCGAAATTAAAGACCTAGGCGGCGCCTTTTTAACGACAGTTCCATTGGATTGTGCAATACATACTTGTCGAACCCTATGTCTGAGGTAGTTGGAGATATACTAAATATTGTTAAGTGTGGTCTTGAGGACAGATAATTGTGAATTATTTCAGTTTGTATGCAAGTATTAACTCTGTTAATTAAGTCTTTTTTTTAATGGGGCGACATATTCGGGTAATCGTGAAAGCTCCTTAATAAATGAAAAAAAAAAAAAAAAGTTTTTATGTGCGATACATGATAAAATGTATGGTAACACACAATGTCAATTCAAAAAGGGAATACAATTTACAGAATTATAAAATCTCGATAAGCCGATTTAACATCCTGAAACTACCGTTAAAATACAAATATGTAAAAAAGTTAAAAAAGTTTGTTTTTACCTAGGCCACGATATATTCAGTTGCTAGATGTTAGTAGAGTTAAAATAATTAAACTGGTCACGTCTCTGAAGACACCCTGTATTTCTAACGTAAGATGAAATCTATTATAAAAGTTAAGTCTAATGGCACAGAAAACAATTGAATTTAAACTTTAGTGAGACATAATAACTATAAATATATTAAACGGTTCAGTCACGTATATACAGGCTGGTCCAAACCTTGACGTCAAAAAATTTTTTTAGGTTCCCTACGTCATGGGCTATCGGAATATACCCCATGTATGTTAGCCGATTTTTTGTAGTTTTCGAGTTATGAATTTTTGAAAATTTTTTTTTGAGAAATTTTGGAATGAAGAAATTTATTGATAAAAAAAAACTATTGGGTTTTTTTAATATTTTCTTTTTGTAAAAGTATTACAACAAATAAAGCATTTACTGACAAAAAAAATAGCGTTCTCTCTTTGATACAAGTAGGATAAAAAATAAAAAATCTAAATTTTACGTTAAAAACGCACCAAAATAGCATTAATGTACGTAAATAAAAAAAATAAAACATATCTCAAGGATTTTTGGTAATGTCAAGACTGCCCTAGACCTTAAACCTTCGTAAAAGCAAAAAAAAAGTTATACTTAATGATGAGGATTTTTCGGAGTAGTCGGTCAAATAAACTTAAAAAAACTTCAAAATTTTTAATTTAAAAATAAACTGAAATTTCGTCTGTTTCGTTGTTCTTATCAATAAACAAATACAGAAATTACCACGAAAGCTCAATTTGTGTAGTTATTCAAGTCATTTTTTACTACTTTAAAATTTTAAGTTTATTTGACCGACTACTCCGAAAAATCCTCATCATTAAGTATCACTTTTTTTTTGCTTTTACGAAGGCTCAAGGTCTAGGGCGGTCTTTAGAATACGAAAATTTCTTGGGATATGTTTTATTTTTTTATTTACGTACATTAATGCTATTTTGATGCGTTTTAGCGTAAAATTTTGAATTTTGTATTTTTTTATCCTACTTGTATCAAAGTGAGGACGCTAATTTTTTTGTCAGTAAATGCTTTATTTGTAGCAATACTTTTACAAAAATAAACTAGTTAAAAAACCCAATAGTTTTTTTTTATTAATAAATTTCTTCCTTCCAGAATTTCACAAAAATTTTTTTTCAAAAATTCATAACTCGAAAACTACAAAAAATCGGCTAACATACATGGGGTATATTCTGATAGCTCATGACGTGAGGAATCTGAAAAAAATTTTTTGACGTCAAGGTTTGGACCACCCTGTATAGTGACTACGTGCGACATGTTTCGAAGAGCTTAGGTCTCCATTATCAAGCATTGAGCGCACTGAGCATTCTGCTTAATCCTTGATAATGGAATATAATTCGTTCTTAATACTTACTTACTTACTACTTACTACGGTGGCTCGATGACCCGAAGAGGATCTTGGCCTCCAACACAAAAGAACGCCACTCGTCTCTGTTCTGCGCTACCTCACGCCAGTTGGGTACCCCGAGTGCAGTCAGGTCTTTGGTAGCTTCGTCAATCCAGCGGTATCTGGGACGGCCTACGGGACGTTTCCCGTTAGCTACGCCCATATACGCTCTCTTGACCGCACGATCTTCACCCATCCTCTCCAGGTGACCGAGCCATCGAAGTCTTATCGACTTGGTTTCGCCAATCACGTTCGGCATATTTAGTAGGTCCTCCAGTTCCCTATTTTTGCGTCGCCTCCAACTTCCGTCCTCACTTCGGATTGGTCCCAGGATCTTCCGCCAGATCTTCCTCTCTGCCACTAAGAGCTTGCTCTCTTCTTTTTGGGTCAGTGTCCAAGCTTCACACCCGTACATCAAGATTGGCCTAATGACAGTTTTGTAGATACGAATCTTGGTCGGTCTACTGATCAGCTTGGACACTAGGATTCTATGGAGCGCGGCAGTGCATCTTAGGGCATTTTGGATTCGAACGGTTATCTCCTCCTCCCGTCGGTTGGTATCTGTTACTGTGCAACCCAGGTACTTGAAACGATCTACGCCTTTGTAGGTTATGTTTCCGGCTATCAGATCTTCCCTTCTGACTCTTTTATCTTTGTACCTCTTCATGAGGATATACTCCGTTTTCTGATGGTTAATTCTAAGACCAATCTTTGCTCCCTCCTGTTCCACGATCCTCGCCATGGCTTCTAGGTCTCTCTTATTTTGTGCCAGTAGTCCTAAGTCATCAGCGTAACCAATGACTTTATGCTTGCCATTCAACTCAACGCCGCCATCATACTCGAGTACTTTTCGGATGACGTATTCAAGGGCTAAATTGAACAGCGTTGGCGAGAGTGAGTCCCCCTGCTTCAACCCAGTGACAACATCAAACTCATCAGTTAGTCCCCCGCCAGTTCTAACCCTCATTCTACTTATTTTGGTAGCAACTATGACCATTCTAACGAGCTTATCAGGTACTCCAAAGTGTTTTAATATTTTGTACAGTGACTCTCTGTCAACACTATCATACGCTTTGGCAAAATCGACGAAGAGGATGTGGACGTTCTGTGAATACTCCCATTTCTTCTCCATCAGCTGTCTCAGGAGGAATATTTGATCAACAGTGCTACGTTGTTGGCGGAAACCGCACTGGTAGTCACTTAGGATATCTTCTGCATAAGGCTGTAATCGACCCAATATGACATATGAGAGAACTTTGTATGCCGTTGGTAGCAGTGCAATGCCTCTATAGTTACTAGCTTGTTTCCTCGAGCCTTTTTTGTGTATTGGGCATATAACACCGATGTTCCACTCCTCAGGTTGTTGCTCTTCTCTCCAGATCTTGGTAATAATCTCGAACATCCTTGATTGCACTGCTCCTCCGCCATACTTCCATAACTCTCCATGAATACCGTCAATTCCTGGGGATTTGTTGTTTTTTAGCCTCATGATAGCTTTCCTAACTTCCTCAAAGCTTGGCTCGTCCACGGTTGACACACCCTCCTCTGCCGATTGCATCTCTATTCGACTTTCAATGGGTTGACAGTTGAGCAGTTCCATAAAGTACCGCCGCCACTGGGCTTTCAGTGCCTCCGAATCCATTATAAGATTTCCCTGTTCATCCTCGAGAAACTGTGTATTTGGCTGATACCCTTTCTTAACCGCCGTTAATTCCTGGTAAAACTTCCTACACTTATCAGCTCTTATAAGGGTTTCTATGTCGTTGAGCTGATTCTCCAGATGTTGCCTCTTTAAACTCCTTACCAGATTCCTAAACCGATAACGTGCCTCTCGGTAGTTGTCCTTCCATTTGCTGTCCTGATCAAAGAGAATCTTTAGTTTTCGCCTTTCCGCCATTGCGGTATCGCACTCCTCATTCCACCACTTCCTTCGCTTTTTCCGCTTTCGTCTGCCTAACATTTCTGCCCCTACATCAGTGACTATTGTTTTTGTATTTTCCCAAATTATGTTAATGTCATCCTGCAATTCTAAATCTTTAAATCTATTATTTAAACTAAGCTGAAATTTTCTGACCGTATCTTTAACTTTGAGTCTGTCTATATCAATTCCTTGGCATTCTGGTTTTGACACGCTATAAGAGTAGCATCTTATTTTAGCTCTAAGTAAGTACTGGTCGCTCACACCAAGTAAGTAGTGGTCGCTATCACAGTCGGCCCCGCGGTAAGTTTTCACATCCTCTACTACACTTTTGTGTCGACTATCAATTAAGACGTGATCAATTTGATTGACCGTTACTCCATCAGGATGCTTCCAAGTTCCTTTATGAATGTTCTTATGAGGGAACATGGTACTTCTAACTACCATCGCTTTCGAGGCCGCAAAGCTAATTACCCGCACACCATTATCATTTGACTTCTCGTGTTTGCTATGCCTTCCGATGGTTGGGATAAATACGTCCTCCCGTCCCACCTGAGCATTAAAGTCCCCTAGGACGATCTTGACGTCATATTCGGGGATCTGATCGTAGGCCGCTTCGAGTTCTTCGTAGAAGCGATCCTTGGTGTCGTCGTCAGATACTTCTGTAGGAGCGTATGCGTTGATGACTGTGATGTTAAAGAATTTACTTCTGATCCGCAAGAGACTTAGTCTATCGGATATTGCTTGGAATCGGATAATGTTATGCAATATTTCTTTTGCCACCATAAAACCGGTTCCTCTTGCGTGTTCTCCGCTATCCCCCCCGCTATAGAAAAGAACCGCACTATTATCAATAACACTTTCCCCATTTCCAGGCCACCGTACTTCTTGCAGAGCTGCAATTGGGATGTTACAACGGTGAAGTTCTTTGTTTACTTGGTAAACAGCACCTGGCCTATATAAACTGCGTACGTTCCAAGAGGCAAATCGAAGTTCCTTTATTCCTCGCCGAAGGTCGTCGTTGGGATCAGATCGTGTATTTCTTTGTGTCGGTTTCGTAACAGTTTTCTTTTTCCGTGGGAGGGGTGTTAACCCGCCGCACAACCCCCGAAATGCTGGAGGACCACACCTTACGTTGGTCAGCGAGCCCATCGGGCTTAGCCGGTTAGCGTAGCTAGGCTGTACTACCGACCCTTCCCCCATCCGCCACCCGGGGGACGCTCCTCTACGCCAGTAAGGTCAGCGCGAGGAATTCGTTCTTAATAGATTGCTAATAATTATAGTGATGTCATGGATGTACACTGTGACCCTCCTATAAAGATACGTGTAGCTATAAGAAAATCACCACTTACAATCAAGATCTATATATTTTGTAAAGATTTGTAATATTAGGTTTAATTAAGTGTTTAAAAACTTCACAATATGTTTGCATGTGGAGTGTACCTTTAAGTAAATGTTACACTACTGTTTAAATTATGGCATGCTACATTATTTTTTAAAGGTGTAAACATTTGTTGGTATACCAAATAAATAAATAAAAATAAAATAGGTAATAGTAAATTACGACAAAAGTAAGAGAAACATGAAATTCGAAACGATTGGCGATGTTTTAAATCGACACGAGTTACGAATTTTGTTTTTGCATGTGTCTCATATGACGGTTTTTAGTGCAGATGGCCCTCCAAAGTTTTGGACTTGACGTAAAATGACCCACTTCTCGCACTAGAGCCTAAAAAAGGCACCATCTGTACATATTTTGCGATATTCAACATTTTACTCCTCCACAACTACCTACACTACTTTTTATTCTACACTGATAAATATTAGAGCCTAGAGAAACAGCCAAACATTTTCATTCGAAACAAGCAACACACTTTCCCCAATTCCCGAAAATCCGGAATTCCACCCAATAAAAAGTGTCCCAATTTGCGATAACCAGGCGTCCGAGAACTCCTAAATTCCAGTAACACTGTTCCTTTTTCCTGACAGTTCCCTGTGGCTTTCCGGGTTTGACATAAACTGAAATCGTTCGATAGGAGACAGTTTTACTTTAAAAAATATGTCGAAGCTTGAAACAAGCTAGCACTTCGAATTAACATTCAATACATTACCATTAATGTGAATGGATATTCTCAGAATAGCGATATCACAGAGTATTGAAAACTTCCCAAAATGTTAGATAAAAATATTGAAATAAAATATACATACACCGTGGGCCCTTCTAACCCGAAAGATTTTAACCACGCATTTCTGATGTAAAAACAAATAAAAAAATATTATGTGAGGTTTGTAATTTTTGGGGAAAAGAATTTTTTTAACTATTTTTGGGTGTATTTTAATATAAAAAGTAAATGTCATTCATAAAACTGGCACTTAAAATTAGTGTTAACGTATTTTTAGAAAAAAACACATTTTTTAAGGTTTTTTTTGTCGCTTTTTGACATCTATTATTAAGGTTAGCGAGACTATTTTCCATAATGGCACCAATGCCGTTAAAAAACATTTTGTACGGAATAATAACCACTTTTTTTTTCAATGCGTAATAGGCTATATCCAGAAAAGTTTAAAGGACATTATAGTTTCTAAATGTGGTCAGGAATACACTGTTAAAATCGGTCGGGCTTAAACAGCCCACGGTGTATATCGTTAAATCTTACCACCTACAGTGCTCAGCCGCTACGAAATCAACCTTGACAGCTTTAATTTCAGAAGATTGACGTTTTTGACAGATAATGTGTTGAACTGACAGCTGTCAGAATTAACTTCTTAGCAGGCGAGCACAGTCGTAAAAGCAAAACATCAAAATGTATACAACCCACGGGCTGTAACGTATTTTTATGATGTATTTTAAATACTCGTCTACGCTTCAGTACTTCAATATTACTTTACTTTCGTGGCACGAAAAATGTTGCCTGAATATCCGATGTTACGGGTACCACAGATTGGATCATTTCCGTTCAAACAAAATAAACTAGAATTCGAACATACTTTGTATACACACGAGCTGGCATTGCGCACTTACTTTCTATCCTGCTCGCTCGCACTAATACGCGATTACAGTCAAGTGCAAAAATATGGAAAGAATCCTCTTTTAAATATATGTTATCTAGTCAGCATCATCATATCAGCCGAAAGACGTCCACTACTGAACATAGGCCTCCCCCAAAGATTGCCACAATGAGCGGTCCTGTGCCACCCGCATCCAGTGGACTCCTGCGACCTTCATCAGGTCATCAGTCCACCTTCTTTTGTTTTGTTTTCTTTTCTTCCATGAGCTCCTGCCTTATTATTAACGCGGACTTACTTTCATCCATACCGGAATGAGAAATAGATTCGAAAGTACTGTTGACACAGCAAATGTCACAAAATTTACCAAGAATAGAGTTTACAGACATAGTGAATGATTATTTGAATGGTCCACGGAAAAAAAAATGCTTAAATCAGGGCAAATTCACACCTTATTCTGTTAAAAGTAACGTGGTTTTTCCTTCTGCTATGCTATTCTCTTATTCACACATACGACGCTGCGTTCGTCAACGAACTCGACATCGAGACAGCCTTGTCTAAAAACCTAGCTGTTTGATTTGACATTAGGAATCGAGGCTGTGAGCGAGGTTGTGGGTGAGTTCGTTGCTGTTTTTCGTTAGAGAATACGAAGTTCGTACATTAAACGTCAAACTCTCGACGCAGTGTAGTTCCAGCTCACGCCGCATTCGTCACCGAGCACTAGTGTCGTTTAAAGTACATTTAGTGAATACCATTTTTAGGCTCGACGCTGCGCAGCGCTGACACAGCGCTGACAGCAAGGCGGTTTCCTTAGTGAATAACACTGCTGTAATTTGAATTGATTAGACATGTTCTTTCCGTGGTCTCTTCAACTTATCTATTGTCCCAAGTCGCTGCACTTGAACTGTGAATATATGAATATAAGTATGAATATATCCTAGATTTACTTTTATACACTGTTGTGTCAACAGTAGGTACTTTCGAATATCTTAGTCTATATAATGTCCCACTGCTGGGCACAGGCCTCCTGTCATATACGAGAGGGATTGGGCTATAGTCCCCACGCTGGCCCTAAGCGGGTTGGGAATTTGACATACACTTTTTGATTTTTTTCGCGGATGTATGCAGGTTTCCTAACGATGTTTTCCTTCACCGAAAGCTTATGATTAATATCATCTGATATTCCGTACGTTAGTTGCGGAAAAACTCATTGGTACGAGCCAGGATTTGAACCCACGACTTCCGAATTGAAAGTCAAACGTCTAAACCACTGACCCACCACCGCCTCATGGTACAGCTACAGTATAGATATGTATCGGCTTCGGGTTATCTTACGAATGTATCTCCGTCGTTCCGACGCCTTCCCGGATACCAATCTGATGGCGTTTGCACAAAAAATCTTTTGTAAGGAAATATTCCTTGTGTAACTTGTGGGACTAGGTTGATTTGTGTAAGATGTCCCAAAATATTTATTTATTTATTTTATTCCTCTTTAACTAGCGTGATAGTGAGTCTGGCTACGAAGCTGGAGCTTCAGGGTTCGAATCCCGGCAAGAGCATTTACTTGTTAGATAACCACGCAAACACAAGATAATAAAGTGATTGTTCCTAAAAAGCTCGACTTATTCATTTTGTCACATACCACAATTATTGTCAAAAAATTGTTGTGTCATTTAGTTACATGTATGAGGGTGCCTTCGGTAAAACTATTATTTTTGACAATTTATTTAGAAACACACACTGTACCTCTTTATCGTTTATAATATTATGTATCTGTGCCTATGGAAGACACGTAATATACCTTAAATATTAATAAAATATATAATTAAGAATATAACATACGGACATACGAACCAATATATACGGTGCTCGTGAGCATTCTGAATGAGCATATTTAGAGTATTTATATGTTATATAAAATTTCCTGGATTCGGCTTGGTTCCAGAGAGAGTGAACCTTTTTTTTTAAGTTTTTGACGTAACTCGTCATAAAACTTCTTTTTGGTTACAATGCTACCACAATGTGTTCTAATATTACCATACTTTTTGCCTGACAATCAAAAAATAAGAATAAACTTGACGAAAAAACCTGTCCCAAAAAAATTATTGAAAAAAATAATTTTAACAAATTGTTGTTATGATAAAAAGTATTGGAAATGTTAAAATGTGTTCAGAAAGTCTAAAAAAAAGAACAAATTTTTTTTTGTGGAATTTGACATTAGGTCTCGTAATATTTTTTGTTTATTTTGATGTATAGAATGCATAGTTAAAATCTTTCGCAATGCTCGGGAGCACCGTGTATATGTATGTACTTTAGGAAATTATAAATTTAGTTAGTTTTTACGATTTTGGCTACGGAACCCTCTCTCTTCCAAGCTACTATATATCCCCCATGGTGCTGAGGTCAGCAGCTTTCCGTGTCTCACGTCACCACGTCGCACTATTTTTTTATTTACATAAAAAATATTGACATAAAAAATATACAGTGACATTAAAACAAGTCCCACAAAACAGTTTTCACAATTTGACTGTGGGATCGTGCAGTCTCTACTCTCTGATATTAATTTTATAATTTTCTTACTTTACGCACAACATAAACAGCTACATCTATTATGGCTCTAAATTATTTAAATAATATTACTGGCAAGGTAACTTTTCAGTTTTTACCGAACTTCGGTTTATTGGCTTCTAGCCTGATGTCTGTGGGCAGGCTGTTGAGTAAATAGGGTAGGCGTTTCTGAAGGCACCTTGCGCCGTAGTAATTGGTGACCCTGAGAACAACAAACTTGCCCGCAGACACCGACCTGGTTCCACATACGTCATTACTGAGTAACTATACATGACGTCACTCTCAGACACTTTGTATTTTTTCACTACGTCTTTCCATCATGTTTAAGGCTCCTTCTGCTTCTTTCACCGGGATAATTTCTGCTACGGAACCCAAAAAAGTCAATAAAGAAATAACGCCCAATAGCTCGTTATTGTTCTCTCCAAAGTATGAAAACAACGATATCGTAACACTGTAAAATTTCGCTATTAATAATATTCCTCTAATGTTTGGAAGATTCATAAATTTTGCCCGGTTTTCTTGGCACGGCTTTCTAGACCGAAAAATTATTTTCCTTCGAAATAAGAAAAGCTCAAATTGCCAGAAAAAGTTTAGCGATTCAGCGCCATTTGCAAAGAATTTCGAATACAGTTTTGTATCTTACCAAAAGTAGAGAAATATTAAATAAATAATAAACAAAATTTTTTGGACATCTTTGGACAAATCGACCTAGACCCAGGGTAAGCTCAATTAAGGCTTGTGAAGTGGGACGATATATATAATAGATAGATACATTATAGATACCTAAATACATATAGACAGCCATGACCAAGGAACAAATATTTGTGATAAATAAATATACAAATAATGCCCTCGCCGGGATTCGAACCCGGAACCTCTAGCTTCGTAGGCAGGGTCACTACCAACTAGGCTACGGAGGCTGACGAAATATTTCGAATATTTGATATTTGCTATCCATTTCACATCACGACACATCGTCAGCTCTTCCAGTCCACTGCTGGGCCTTCTATTAACTATGCATATGGATGCATGAGGAGGTAAATACCCATAATCGCCACGTTGGGCAAGTGGGTTAGCTATCGCAGTAATGTCTCGTGATTTTTTTTTCACCCATGTGTATCGTCGCAATACAAGCCTTAATAGGCATGATGACTGGCAAGTCAAATCAGCATCTTTTTTCGAACTATCAGAACGATCACCACTATGGAATTTTGTATGAAATACTCAAAAGTGACGTCACGTTTGAGTACTGCCAAATGACCTACTCTTTTTTAAAAGTTAAAGAACTTAAAAGTTCTTTTCAATTTATTAAATAGAAGTTCTGTACAAAAAATACTGCAATCTACATCTTAGTTATAATTTCTTCGTGTATTATGTCGTGCAAAATGTTAAATAATTTATTTTAACTACAGTACCAATTGAGCTTACCGTGAGACTAGATCGATTTTAGAATTATGACGCCCGGAGACTCAAACATATTAAATGAGGCAATGAGGGTAGTTCTCCCCCTTCGCCGCCCCCGCCAGCGCTCCCCGCGGCCAGCACCCGCTCTAGCAGAGCGCAAGCCCGCAGTACACGTCGGGCTTTGGTCGCGGGTACTCCATGATGAGGCTCCTATAAATGGATCGAAACATGTCGAGCAATTATCGACTTGAATTACGTGAATAACCCGTTTGACAAATATATAAATAGGTCAATTTGTGTAATATTTTCCCATGAAACGACTTTATTACATTATGTATCCATCATTTAAACTTAATTTATTCAATTTTTACTCTTAATAAATAAATAAATATCTTGGGACATCTTACACAAATCAACCTAGTCCCGCGGTAAGCTCAATTAAGGCTTGTGATGTGGGTACCAGGCGACGATATATATAATAGATAGATACGTATAGATACTTAGATACATACACAGCTACGACCAAGGAACAAACATTTGTAATAAATAAATACACAAAGAATGCCCTCGCCGGGATTCGAACCCGGAACCTCCAGCTTCGTAGGCAGGGTCACTACCTTAATATGCAATTTAAGCTAGGGTAAAAAAACAGGGTCACTAATATAACTAGGACGCAGAGGCATTAATAAATCAACAATGTACATACATTTGTTACAATACCGCCATGCTTTCTAAAAACTATTGCTTGAACAATACGAGTACAAGGTAAATTTAGTTTACCGCCGAGTCCAGAGACAAAAGAAAACTAATTACTCAGAATGCATTAAATTGTAAAGCGAAGTTCTATTATGTGAAGTGCCTACAGTAACAACGTGAGTAAAAACAGGATAAGTAGGGTTCCCTCTATCTGGCATAATTTATTTTGTCCGACACACTTAGGACATAACAGACATAATCTATTTTGGCGTAATCTTAATGAGACAGAAACATCACTTCACAAAGCATAAATAACAATATTTCGAACATTATTTTGCCCGAAACTATCTTGGCATATTATCATTTACGCCGAGTGTTATAAGACAGAAATTAGATTTGCATATTTTTTTTGGCATATAGCCACATGTTCGAAACTTACCTTGCATTTTTCGTCAGGCAGAATTTGTTGTGAGGGTGAAATTTTCTGCAGTGAGCGAGCGAAGCGAGCGAACAAAACCTTCCGGGGCAGATCCGACTCGGACAGGTTGCAGAGGTGTAGCGCGTAGTGACTAAATACACTTGAGTTTGACCGTTTAATTATACATTTACCTGTACAGGGTAACTTCAAATTGGTGAAACAAAATAATAAAACATAAATCTAATAATGGTATTAAACAACTTTTACTGTGGGACGTAATATGAAAACTCGAGAAAAAAAACAGACACTTCCACAGAAATGTGATAAGATCATCATCATAAATGTAATAAATCAAGAGTCAAACTCTTGTCGGCGTAACTGATGAACAATGCTCAGCGGAGGTGAGCTGTTTTCATACTAAATGACTTGTATCACGTGACATTTATAAATAAATAAATAAATATCTTGGGACATCTTACACAAATCGACCTAGTCCCACGGTAAGCTCAATTAAGGCATTGTGATGCGGGTACCAAGCGACGATATATATAATAGATAGATACATATAGATACTTAAATACATAGACAACCATGACCAAGGAACAAATATTTGAGATAAATAAATACACAAATAATGCCCTCGCCGGGATTCGAACCCGGAACCTCCAGCTTCGTAGGCAGGGTCACTACCAACTAGGCTACGGAGGCTCATCTGGATACTGGAGCTCATCCTTGCCGAGCATTGCTGATGATTGTAGCTGTCTCCATCTAACTCTGTTCAAAGCCGCCTCCTTGACTAAAATGTATGAAAGCGTTGATTCTTTTCTTGAGTTTTATATTTGGTCCCATAGTAAAAGTCGTTCAAAACCATTAATAGATTCATGTTTTATTAATTTGTATCACCAATTTGAAGTCTTCCTGTATATATAAGTCATCATCATCATCATCATCATCAGCCTATGTTAGTCCACTGCTGGACGTAGGCCTCTCCTATTAACTATGCGTATAGACGCATTAGGAGGTAAATTCCCATAATCGCCATGCTGGGCGAGCGGATTGGCGATCGCAGTAATGTGTCCACTATGATGACGCTGCTGCCCATCATCAATCTTGTAAAATGATCAGTGACACATCAATCCCTTAGTCGACTCTTACGACACCCGCAGGAGGAGTTGGGGTGGTGACAAATATATTATTACTGTCGTCACCACACGGCATATATAAGTAGGTAAGTACTATAGTTGAAGTAATCTCTGAAACCTCAGTGTTTAGGGTATAGAATTACTTAAGGTAACGTTAGACGTAGATAATTGACATTTGCGAGGATATCTCAGAATTGTCTTTGATGTAAAGGGCTTAGGTTAATTATATAACCTGTAAATAATCACTTAGGTAGTAAACGTACAGAATTGAAAGCTTGGAGCTTTATATGTAGTGGTAATGCTATGTAAAGTCAAGTACAAAAATATGTATCGAAAGAATCCTTATAAATATTTATTAAAATAATTATCTTTGAGGGAAGCTTGTTGTTCAGCAGTGGACGTCTTTCGGCTGATATGATGATGATTAAAATTAAAGTCTTTAATAAAATAATTTCTAACTATATCAATTTGTTCCAAAAAAAGGAGAGCATTTCACATATTATAATCATGATAGCTTCATGCCGATTCCTTTAATACGACTTTTGAGTAGAGAAAGTATAAAAACCTTTATCTAGATTACTTTCAGCTTTGCTTTTAGAAAAATATCACGTCTTAGAAATTATTTACGATTTCTATGAATTCCGATTACTAGATACTATTAAAACTACAATGGACTAAATCTCATAAGTAAAGGCAAAGATTAAGACACACAAATAATCCTAGTTCGTCACAAAACAACGATGCATTTGTCCTTGTTTCAATTTCAATATAGCAACATAGTCTATAGTTTGTCCCACCGCTGTACACTGATGACCTTTTCGTATAAATGTGTTTCAAATACACATACAAATAAAATAATTCTAAGAAAACAGTCAATACAACCAGTCAAACGCGATGTAGGCGTTGTTTTGCTCTCCTCTCCGGATGGTGTGACCAATCCATCTCCATTTCCTGGAGGCAATCTCGATGCCTATGTGTATGGCGGCACATAGTCCACAGGTCTTCGTTCCGGATAGTGTCGGCAACGGCAGCCGACCTCTTGGACGACCAGTGCACTCCTGGCAGCGATCCGTCTCAAACGAGCTCCGTACGGTTGGCCTAAGCTGGAGGGAGGCTAAAAGTGATGCTGAGGACAGAGAGGCGTGGCGCGATCTTGTGAAGGCCCTTTGCACCTCTGGGGTGCCTTATAACGACAACTACAATTCAATACAACAGTGCAAGTAATTAGAGCGCATACTTCTAAAAGTATCCCAGTGTAGTACAAACTATCGTAGCCCTATTCGAATAACTTTTTGATTTCATGTTTGGTAAGAAATGTTATAATAAAAAGTATAAGTCTTATAACAAAAACTATACTACACTAAACTAAACCTACCTCAAGAAGTACGGGGACCTAAACTATACAAGGTGCCCATAAGGAAAAATTCTAACAGCATGTTCCTGAGACAAAAAGAAGCAAAAATTGTAAAAAGTTTTAGTGAAAACTGCAAAACATTTTTTTAGTTTTTATTTTTGAATGCCTTAATACACAAAAAAGGATTTTATTAATGAAACTATCGCAAAAAATGCATTTTAAAGTTTTTTTCCATTTGCTAGGTATTTAAAGATGTTTTGTTCATTAGATGTCTGTCAATTTAGTGTGACAAGACTTAAGACAACATGGTGACAAAATCATTTCCTAAAATGAGTTTATCATAGCGTAACAGTCTAAAACGGTTTAAAAAACTAATTTTCTCTTAAAATAGACTGAATCCAGAAAACTTCATATGACATTTTTAACTTCAATGAAATCCGCTGTTGATTTTTTTCCCTTTGCTCATGGGCACGTCGTATATACAAATGTCTCCCACATCGCTGTCACTGGGCAAAGTGCCCATAAGGCTGGCTGCGTTGCCTCGTGAGCCAGGCCTAGGGTCACCGGTGGACCCGATGAGCAAATAACTTAATTTTATTATATGGAGGTTTACTGTCTGTATATTATTAATCTTTCCTCAAACTAAAAGCAAACATTAAATTGCAGAGATCTAAATAAAATAAGACGCCATTGTATCAAAAGCACTTCGCCCACTACACTCATTGAAAGCTTAATATTGTGATATTAAAAAAACCTAGAAAGTACAGACAAGACCAAAAATATTTATACACTTTTCCACCTTATGTCAACTCCATAAGGTGGAAGATCGCGTACATATATATGCACTTTATTTACAGCACAAAAGAAGTCTGAAAGCTCTCGGTGTTCCGTTTTATACTTTTCTTTCGTATTAAGTGACTAAAAGCTGCAGTGTTTTGTTACAATTTGAATATTTGAATTGAGTCTGCTTTTTAGGGTTTTGCAGTCAATATGGTTACGGAAATAATTATAATTATACTACGTGCCCATGAGGAAAGGGAACTAATTCAACAGCGGATTTGTGACCTTTGAAATTTACAATGTCATATGAAGTTTTCTGGTTTCAGTCTATTTTAACAGAAAATTAGATTTTTTTCTTAAAACCGTTTTAGACCATTACGCTATGATAAACGCATTTTAGGAAACTTTTTTGTCACCATGTTGTCTTAGTCTTGTCACACTTAATTGACAGACATCAAATGAACAAAAAATCTTTAATTACCTAGCAAATGTATAAAAAAAACTTTAAAGTGCATTTTTGCCACAGTTTCATTAATAAAATCCTTTTTTTTGTGTATTAAGGCATTCAAAACATCAAAAAAACAAAAAAAAAATTTTTGTGCATATTTAACCAAAACACATTTAACATTTTTTGCTTCTTTTAGTTTCAGGAATATGCTGTTAGAATTTTTCCCTTTCCTCATGAGCACCTTGTATATGTAGGACTTTCATTTGCTGTAGTGTCTTATCTTAGGCTGGGATTGCACCTGTAAGTTCTTACGTAAGTTGTAGGGACAGAGCTATACTAAGGAATGAGATAGCGATAGTCACCTCTCATTCCTTAGTATAGCTCCGTCCCTACAACATACGTACAGGTGTAGTGAGAAATTACTTGCCTTCGGAAACGTTCGTAAACACATGCTGTTTCAGGCAGTGTCACCGAGTCTGACTGAAGTAGCATGACAGCTATTACTGTCAGTCTCAGTAAGATAGACTGAAACAGCATGACGTTGACGAACGTTTCCGAAGGCAAGTCATTTCTCACTACATCTGTAAGAACTCACAGGCCTTAATGTTATGTTGCTTGCTATTTATTTACTTTGCGTGAAAGGGAACGAATGAAAAGGGACGAATGAAATGAGCGAGTGAGAGGGGAGATAGAAGATGGCGGCGGTTCATGTAACGGCTTTATTTCGTGTCCGTGGAAATGAAATATTAATTGCGATTTAAAGTGATTTTTATTGATAGTAAAGGGAAGCCACCCTACATATATTATTGTCCGTCTACTATTCTGTCTGTCCGTCAGTCTGTCGTCCGTATCGCAGCTATATTACACGAAACATATATAAATAAATATTTTGGGTCATCAAGCTTAATTAAGGCTTGTGATGTGGGTACCAAGCGACGATATATATAAAAGATACGAGTATATACATATATACATATCTCGTATATACATATAAATATTTAAATATATAGATAGCCATGATGATGAAGGAACAAATATGTGAGTAATAAATACACAAATAATGTTCTCGCCGAGATTCGAACCCGGAACCTCCAGCTTAGGGAAGGGAAAATTAAAACATTGAGTTATGGAGAAACCATTGCCCAGTAGTGGGACACCCTTAAAAGCTAAGAAAATCTTAGAATAGTTTGAATACAGCTACGGAATTTACTACGTGTCGTTCGAAATGGTCTTGGCTGGTTTTAAATAGTGCTTTAAAAAGATATGTTAACATTCTTCCCCGACGTTTGTGGAACGTTTTGTAACGAACCGCCATTTGAGAGCATAAAGTAGCGATAATGAATGTTTTCTTTATAGTAGCGTGTTTTTTAGGGTTCCGTAGTCAAAATGGCAAAGACGGAACCCTCATAGTTTCGCCATGTCCGTCTGTCCGTCTGTCTGCAGCATAGCTCAGTGGCCGTTAATACTAGAAATCTGCAATTTAGTACAGGTATACATATTAATTATGACAAAAAAGTGGTACCTACAATAAAGACTAGATTTTTTTTCTTCTGGTACTTCGGGATGTTTTTTTTTTAATTGCTATAATCCTGTAGTGTGGGGTATCATTGAATAGGTCTCTTAAAAAAATAAGGGTCTTGAAATAAAGTTTTTTTCTAAATCCAATGTTGTCCGAGATAATTGCTCCAGAAGAAAAAAAAATGTGTCAAAAGTTAGAGGGGGCCCTCTAACTTTTGATCCGTAGGTCCGAAAAATACGAAAATAAAACTATTTTGAACGTAATCGGCCCAGTCGTTTTTGAATAACTACGGAACCCTACACTGAGCATGGCCCGACATGCTCTTGGCCGGTTATTTGTTAATTTTTTGTAGCATTTAAGCAGTGACGTTAAAAGATACTTCACCTTGTACTCGTGAATGTAACTTGTTTGTCTGGAGATGAACGACTGTGTGTATGTGTCAGAATTATAACTAACGTGAGACTCAAACATATTTAAATATTTAGCAAACGGGTTACTCACGTAATTGTACACTTCGGGTTTTGGTCGCGGATACTCCATGATGAGGATTCTCTTAATGGATCGAAACATGTCGAGCAATTATTAACTGTAGTTACGTGAGTAACCCGTTTGCTAAATATTTAAAGTATTGTGTATTGTTACCGATTTCTAGAAATAAACTTTTGACAGAAGGTAATAAATTAATCTATATTAATATGAGGGTGTATGAGTAAGACTTACCATTTTTTCGATATTCTTAACGTCATATCCATTATACAGGGTGAAACATGAGTCGTGAACAGTAATACGTTTTTCTAACTCTATAAACAACTAACAATTAAATGCCCCACAAGTTACTTAAAAATTGACAAGTTGTTCATTTATTTTTTGAATTTTTCGTGTTTATGTTTTTGTATTAAAAG
>JALPQI010004841.1:0-68488 GCA_025490895.1 Thaumatotibia leucotreta
TAATGTTACCTCGTGCCTCGTGGTAGTAAATTATACTTTTTTCACTTTCTTGAGTCAAATGGGGCCTTTATTTTTTACTGTTTCTAGAAGATTCACAGCGTTTTGTTGTTCGTGTGTTTTTGACACACACGTTCAGTGTGTTGACAGCACAGGAAAATTTCAAAATAATGACTTTTAGGACAAGAAAATTAAATAATTTCTAGGAATTCATTCCTAACAGGCTGGAAATTATATCTTCATTTAGGTAGTTCTAAATGTGTGAAATCTGAATTCGCACATTAACTGGAGTTAAGCTTAACTTATATATTGATTTAAACTTTCACGATTATCACTCATATTTTAAAGACAAACGGGTCTTAATCGCGTAAACTTACGTTTAATTATATCCTGACGTTTTGTCTGCCTGCGACCACGGGTGTAACGTCATGCCCGAAACGTCAGGATATAATTAAACGTAAGTTTACGCGATTAAGACCCGTTTGTCTTTAAAATATTAAGCTTAACTTTTTAGGGCCATGTAACGTCATATTATTGTTAAACTGAAAAGTTTTTTGCTAGTAGCTCGAAAACGATACGCTGGATTTAAAACTTATTCAGAAAGAGGGTTAAATTCAGTGCCGAAACAGTAGGTACCTCAGTCTTCAAATTTTTTCAGCCTAAATTTAAAACTTTTTTTAAATCTGATGGTGCAGGTTGGTGCTATACGAAATGGTGTATATCCGAAAATAAACACTTCATAAAAAAACAGTAAACCCCTAATCTTCTTTAAATACCTACCTATCGAATGATCTGTCACACATTGAAACGAAAAAAATACCTTCACTTTACGTGTAGGGGAGGTACCCTGAAAGAACATATTTTTTCAGTTTTTATTTTACTTCTTTATCGGTGTGATTGATATGTATATCCGATCTGTATCTAATATTAGCTACCTACTACTTCCAGTGGAATAAAAAAATTTAACATAAAAAATAAAAAACACACACTACAAACTGTAGGTATTTACGTTACAGGTACCTATGAGGTACCTAGACATTAGTATATTCGTAGTCATCACGTAAAATATATTATTATAATAGGTAGGATTTTAACTAGGGACTTGTCCCTAGTCGTTAGATGTAGTAGGTATGTAAATTCACTTCGCTAAAAAAGTGACACAACGTCGCAGGTACATACTTATGATGGGATTACAAAAATGCCTGATGAAGCCAAGGCCTCTATTAACAGGCAAGGTTGCAGGATTCGGTGGTCACTGTTACCCACATGTTTTCAAGCATTAGTCAGTTCCCGATTCGCCCGTAGGGGGATCTCGCAACATCCTCTTTTAAATTGCGAGTTATCGTAATTGTTTGATTGCCAGATTGCTAGTCTGTGCCATTCGAGCTCAGGGCGCCTTGTGGACTGGGGCATGATATCAGGAAACAATATTCAATCTTATAGAACACACCAGCTTTATTGGAGTCATTCATAAGTAGTTATTACAACCAGCGAATGACGAGCCTACCCTCCTAGAGGGACATTTTATCAGCAATAAAGAAATTTCAAACGAAGAGATGGGGCAACTTCATGGGGATATAAATGAGATGGTGCATCAAATGCAGAGGTTTTCGTGGGTGGACTACGTGGTATTTGTGTTCATGTTGGCGATAAGTGCTCTAGTTGGAATTTATTGGGGTTTCATGAAGAAACAGACGACCCAAAGCGACTATCTGCTGGGCGGGAGGAATATGAAAGTCGTTCCTGTGGCGATGTCTTTAGTAGCTAGGTGAGTGTCTATCTTTTTATGTATAAGGTAGTGTGTACGTTTATTTAGGTTCTAGAACAATGAAGGTACTTATTAATAAATTAACTAAGTATTGCTATCATCCTAGCGTTCGGCAGCTTTTGCACTGTACCAAGTGTACCATTTGCGATTTACTTGTACTTACTTACCAATATTCAAAAGTTGCTTGGGGACAGGGCAGCATATTTTCTTGGAATATCTACACCTCATAAATAGATACTAATTGAAGGGTCCATGGAAAGAACATGTCTAGTCAATTCAAATTACAGAAGGAAAAACCACCTTACTTTTAACAGAATAAGGTGTGAATTTGCAATGATTTTTTTAAGATTTGGACATGTTTTTTTCCGTGGACCCTTCAATTAGTATTTGGAAATATTACGTTTAAAATTAAAATATAAATAAAAGTTGAACCCGTAGCAACAAGTATCGAACTCTTACATTCAAGTTTGTACCCCAGCCAGGTACAAACGTAAGTACAACAAGGGACCTAACTATCTAGTCTGAAGCTAAAAGTATGTGTGAATAGGTAAATGCTGTTGTAACCATTGAAGCAAGACCTTGGAGCACATTTTCGAGAGGATTTCAACACGACAAAAATCGTTTTAAAGCTTACGCTCAAATAACGGCGTTATTGATGATAAAAAACATTATTTTCAGTTTTGTATCAGGAATAACGCTTCTCGGCTCTCCGACCGAGGTGTATATGTACGGGACGCAGTACGCTTTCATAATGGGAGGGATCTTCCTCATGTCTTTTGTGATGACTCAAGTGTATCTACCCGTGTTCCACGAACTCAAAATCACTTCAAACTATGAGGTGAGTCAGCTTACTTAGGCTTGATATTTGAAGTTAGGTATCCGAGACCCCGCGAAACCACAATATTTTTATATAAGGCATGAGACGACTTTGCCGGGAAAAATATTTATCGGGGCAAGATAACAAGACGTCCTAATGCATTATATGATCAGAGAAACCATATCATCGTACCTCAATATCAATCCTCATGGGATGTTTAATTTACGAAAGTTTAATTTCATTTTTAAACCATCTCGTCTTTAAAAAGGAGTTCCTAATTTTTATTCTATGAAAAACGTAGGTATTGAACTTGATTTTCAATTTCTATATCTTTTTTCAGTACTTATCAATGAGATTCGACAACAGGGTACGACTTTTTGGATCGTTTTTATTCGCGTTCACTTTGGTGAGTAAATTAGATGTCCTTTGGCCAAAAAAATTTAGATTCCTGTTGCCAGTAAGATTTTGGGAAACAATTAATAAGTTCAAGTTTCAGAAGTAGTAGTACTAAGTTGTTATAGTCTTACCCCCTTATTCATAAACGTCTGCTAACTTAACAAGCCGCTAATAATTGTTTGTCCCTTTCGGTCTTAACAATGTGTCCATAAGAGCAAAAGGGACAAACAATTATTAGCGGCTTGTTAAGTTAGCAAACGTTTATGAATAAGGGGGTTAGAACCTAGTAGGCAGATGTGATTCTTTTGAAACTTCCAAAAATATCCTATAATCCCTAATAGGTCCCTAATCTTCCTTGAGATCTAAAAGCTAACAGGCAACGGAAATCCACTTATTTGGCCACTTTGCCACCTTCGTAAACAATACAAATGAAATTATGGAACTAAATGTTTCGAATATAAATTAAACCGCTGTTTTACAGATTGGCTGGTTGCCGATTGTAATCTATGTACCAGCTCTTGCGTTTAATCAAGGTAAAGAATTAATGAATTCACCTCAAAATAATATTCAGCATGTTGAAAAAATGGAGTATAAACTTTGCTGTAACAAAACAATGAGCAAAGTCCGCAATATGCAATTTTAGTCTTAGAAAGTGTGTTCATGTAGCGTCAGATTAAAATGTTGCCGGGTCATTAGGGATCCACAATTCCACACTTACGAGTATGTATGTGTTGTATTATTGCCTATAACAAAATATGCCTATAACAACGATTATAGCTCTGAACAAGGACCTTCTCTTTCAGTTACCGGAGTGGATATACATATTATCACTCCCATAGTTTGCTTGGTGTGCATCTTTTATACCAGTGCAGTAAGTGTTTTACATATAAATTAATATTATAATTTGGTCAAAATAAATGTCTCACTGGTAAAGGTTGCGGGTGTCCAATGGATGCGGACAGCTCACGACCGATCTTTGTGGAACTCTCTGGGGGAGGCCTATGTCCAGCAGTGGACGTCAATTGGCTGATGATGATGATGATGATGAAATGTCTCACTTATCATCTTTATTTGCCACTCACGTTTTGCGACGTTTCGCTACTTTACAATACAACCTATTCCGCTCAAAATTCCATAAAAGCATTCAATTTCAGAGTCCCAGCAGGTCTAGTCCAAATGCCATTCTGCAATCGTATAGGTAAAATAAATAAATATCTTGGGACATCTTACACAAATCGACCTAGTACCACCGTAAGCTCAATTAAGGCTTGTGATGTGGGTACCAGGCGACGATATATATAATAGATAGATACATACAGATACTTAAATACATAGACAGCCATGACCAAGGAACAAATATTTGTGATAAATAAATACACAAATAATGTCCTCGCCGGGATTCGAACCCCGAACCTCCAGCTTCGTAGGCAGGGTCACTACCAACTAGGCTACGGAGGCTGACTAAAAGAACGTAGTTCCCTAGTATTTTTAAAATAATAGACTGCTTCTTCTAAAGGGTGGTCTCCAAGCTGTAGTGTGGACGGACGTGATCCAAATAACGGCAATGGTGGGAGCAATGGCGTTGGTGGCTGTAAAAGGCACGCTCGACGTCGGTGGCATCGGCGTGGTGTGGCAGCGGAACATGGACTCGGGGAGGATTGAGATGCCCAAGTGAGTTTGTTTTTTACTTTTTACGATCACTTTGAAACCATCTAGCCTCGTCCGGCCCATCATACTAGGTATGAGGTATTGAAATTCGAGTTTCAAAATATAGTCGCTTTTCTTTTGTTCTGTATATTGCATAAAAGCAACCTGAACAGGGAGGTTACCATGACGTAGTTACTAATGCGATTCAGTTTTTCATTCATTATTTCACGAAATCAAATAGAAATCACATTGGGCAGGACGAGGCTAGAGATACTAGTAGCTATACGAGTAAAACACATGTAAAAATGACCCGATTTGTCTACGAATTAATCATCTTGGGTTGATTATGAGTTAGGAGATTTTTTTCGATTTCTTGGTTGTCTCCTGGTGGAAGTTGCTCAGCGTGACCGTCCCTATATATTAATTAGAATTTCGTAGCGGATGTTAGCAGCTAACTCCTGCATATAAAACAACTGAATGACTGTTATCATCTTATTTATATCTCGCCCACTCAATGCATATATGCATGATCTACTAGGATTATTAGGTCAATCATCATCAAATCGTACCTCTTACTTTGCTCTGCTCTACACCCACTTGCTGCTATAAATATTCATAGAAATAAAACATGCTTAACGATGACATCAACTGAGATCAGCTATCTGTTTTAATACCTGATCCTGATACTCAACGAGATCAAGGCGTAACGGTTATTTGATTGGATGGGCTTGCCGCAAGATCAGCGTTGGCTTTCGGGTCGACATTATGTTGAGGCGAGTCCATTTCGTGTGCTGAATCTGTCTGTTTTGTCTTGTCCTGTCATGCTTGTTATATTTGCCACGAATAAATTATTTGTATTTGAGATTATCTACTGCTGCAGCCTTTTAAGGCAGTTTTCACTAAATTAGTGTATTACTCGTATTGCTTATACTCATATTATACTTTTCTAAAGTTTGTGTACTTCCTTGCTACTAAATTATTTATCCACGCAATATCTAGGATCTGTTTCAGGATACCAACTATAGCTAAAATTATTGCTGTACAACCTATGCCATTTGTTTTTTGGTTTTAATTACATCATTTCGGGACTATACATATTAATGATGGCTCTTCAATTGTAGTACATAATTTTGCCCATTGAAGGCACTCAAACACCTTAACACAATTGTTGGGATAATACCTTACACACTATACACATTTCTCTCTCTCCTATTTAAGAGCTTTGCTCTTGTCGGTGTAGCTCAATGCACGCTCTCCACTTTCCTAGATCCCAAGCTATCTCTTTCAGGTTTTGATACGACGTGACTTTCACGTTCTCCTTGATTTGTATACAAATTTAATGCCTCATAATTTTATTTATCCACAGTTGGGATCCCAGTCCCCTTGCACGGCACACGATTTGGAACCTAGTGGTGGGTGGGCTGATCTACTGGCTGCAAGCCAACTCTGTCAACCAGACCATGGTTCAACGGTATTTGGCACTGCCGACATTACGCGGAGCTAAGTGGTATGGATCTCTTATAATATGACAATATCTGTTATAATTTTCCTATAGGCTTTCAGTATTCATACTCGTATTTCAGTAGACATTCCGAAGCCTAGCTATTTATCTCCATTATTACGATTGTCATCTCTGCTATTTATTAAATAAGCCATTTATTTTCTCACAGTTTTCAGATGGCCAAACTGGTCACTCGTTTAACCTCTTCTTTGTTTTCAGTGCTGTAATATTGTTTTGCATCGGTATATCAATTTTGTACTGCTTCTGCCTTTACTGTGGATTATTAATTTACGCCCGATTCCATGACTGTGATCCGTTGACAACTAAGGTATAACGAACAATAGAATTATAATCTATACAAAATTTGAATAATTATTATATTGGCTATACTTACGACTTGGACGCATGGTGCATCTTCTTCTTTGCATACGCATGTATAATGAAATTAATGAATAATAGGTACATTACATTTTACTAGGGATTGAGCTTGAGTTTTTTCATTTCAGCTTGCTAAACAGAAGGATCAGTTACTGCCTTTGTTAGTAATGGATGTTCTTGGAGACATACCGGGGTTGCCAGGAGTCTTTGTGGCTGGAATATTCAGCGCAGCATTAAGGTACTTTTTACTTTATTTTGCCTCAAGTAGCAGACCGAGGGCCAGGTTGCATAAGTGACACCGCTATGAAACTTTCCATATAAAATATAGGTATTCTTTAGGGAGGTAATAGGATGCTGTACAAATAGATAGGTCACATCAATTGACTGATTAGGACATTGAAATATATCAAGTTTTTCGAGGTTATTTGACCAAAGGAAAATGAGCTGAAAGCCTGAACAAAAAAATTTACTTACGCCAAATGTTCGTTTTTTTTAGTTTTGTACTTTTGCGAATTTCAAGATGATAAGAGAAGACATACCCACTCGCAGGTTGTATAGTTACCTTTTCTAATACAGTGATAGTCCCTCCAGTTAATTATCGATTAGTAGGTCTACTCCGAACTTGGCAAATCGTGAAATTTTAGGATTTCTGATTCCCTACCGCGAACCACGAATGAAGTGTTGCCTTTCTCTCGCACTCGTGAATTCCTAGGTAAGTGTGATAGGGAGGCGACAATTCGTTTGTGTTCGCGGTAGGACCTCTGTTACCTACGCTACGGTGACACAGACATGCTCAAAATTCGCGAACTCTTACGAACTCGCGTAAACTAATTGTATACTATAGTTGAACTAATATGATCTCAGCTCGTTCTCTTAAAATTACAGTAGCATTGGGTTGTAAACTACAGAGTAAGGTAACAAGCACTCAGTAAAAGCAGAATATAACTGCCTTAGATTATACCAAGCCTAGCTTTTTAAAGGTAACTATATTATGTAGAACCAATTTTAGTTTCTTTTTATTAATTTTCTTAAAGTGACATTTCCTTTGTTTACAGCTCCTTGTCTACGAGTCTGAACTCGATGTCGGCAGTAGTACTAGAGGACTTCTATAAGCCGTTTTTCAAGAAACAACTTACGGATAGTCAAACTAATTGGCTGCTGAGGGGCGTCGTTGTGATTTTAGGCGTAGTATGCGTAGGTAATGGCTTTTAGGTAATAATATACTATAAAGATCATTACTTCACATCATCAGCCTATGATAGTCCACTGCTGGAGGTAGGCCTCTCCTATTAACTATGCGTATAAACGCATTAGCGCGATAGTAGTGCGGCCTCGCCGCTGCTTATGAATCGACGCGATGAGTGCTTCTAATCCGAGTCAACCCATCGTGAACGACTTCCTCGCTTTCCTGCAGCAGAAGGAGAAGGTGCTGCGGAAGGGAGGGATGGATGCGGTAACCGCTGTCGAGTTTAGTACGCGAGCCTCGAATTTTACCGTCGAAGACATCTGCGAAGCGAAGCAGGTGTTGTGCCAAACCCTTGGGGTTGTTGGCACGTATGTACCTCATCGAAAAGGGGACGAAACTGGAAGGAAGACCCTTATGGACATCAACAAAATCCTTAAGGAGAACCAGGTGCGCATTCCGGAGTTTGTGGCGAAGGATTCCTCTATCCTTTCCGTACAAATCCCGGATAATATCGACGTATGCTGCTTGTTTAAGGATATCGTGGCCCTAAAAACGAGTTTAGCTGAGATCATCTTGAAGTTTGAAGCCGCCCAAGTAACTATTGCCGAGTTACGTGACGAAGTAAATAGTCTGCGGAATGTCCCGACTCGGTCGACGGCATCAAATTTCAGGAGCGATGACCGGCCGGCTATAAATGCTGAGTCTGTCAGTTTGCCTGTTGCTGACACAGTACCACGTGCCGCACTCGCCGCTGCGCCGCCCGCGCGCCCCTCGCGCGTGCCGCCGCCTCCTGTTTCAAGTTTACGTCACCGTGCCTACGCTGACGTCGCCGGTAGGCCCGTCGCAGCCAACCGGGCCTCATTGCCTCCTGAGGGAAGTGCAGTACGGGTTGCGATTAAGGAAAAGTCCAACCGCACCAGTGTGGATAAGGAGGGATTCACACTGGTGGAAAAGAAGAGCAAGGCGCGCAGGGCGCCTCGGAAAACTTTATGTGGCACCGCCGAGCCAGTTAATTCCGGCTTGCGGGTCGCAACACCGAGTAAGGCGCTCTATGTTTCGCGCCTGCATTACTCCGCCGTGCCCGATGACGTGGTGGAGTATGTTCGCCGGAAGACTGGCTTCTCGCTGAGGGTGCAGCAGCTGCGGTCGCGCCACTACGTGCACTTCAGCTCGTTTGTGGTGCGCGTGCCGCGCCCGCTGCAGGACACCATCGCGAGTGCAGACTTCTGGCCGAAGGGCGTCGTGTTTCGGCAGTTCAGGGGCAATCTGCCGAATCCTACGTCAGATCAGATAACGCAACGGAGCCACGTCGTTACGTCGTCGCCCAAATTGAAATAGTTTTTAAGTACCATTTGTTTTGTAAATTTTTAGTTCACAGTGATTGGTTTTTACTGTTATGCTGTGTTACTTATTGGAATATAAAATAAAATAAAATAAATAAATAAATAAAATAAATTAGGAGGCAAATGCCCATAATCGCCACGCTGGGCAAGCGGATTGGCGATCGCAGTAATGTGTCCACTATGATGACGCTGCTGCCCATCATCAATCTTGTAAAATGGTCAGTGACACTTCAATCCCTTAGTCGACTCTTACGACACCCGCAGGAGGAGTTGGGGTGGTGACAAATGTATTCTTTCCTTTCTGCCGTCACCACACGGCTTTAGGTAATAATATACTATATAAAGATCATTACTTAAACACGGCTAAAATGTAAAAGCAATTATATTTATTTGATTGAGAGTTGAGACACATTTCATAATCTTTGTCTTTTATAATAATATGCGAAGTGTCGAAAATGAAACATCGATATATTAAAAAAAATCTGATAAACTGTACGCTATTTGAGCCTTTTAATTAGCCATTAAGAGTTTTTAGACAAATAAATAAAAGAATAAATACTTTGCGAGCAAGCGTGCGTGCCTTACTGGAGTTACCAGCTCTCTTTTTACTTAAATGCTTTCTTTGCTAGCAGATTAAACGATTAGACAACGAGGTTCAAATTATCACACATTTCGTCTTTATTTATATATATATATATATTTATATTATGTATTAATTTATATATATTATCTATTATATTATGTATTGCATGCATATGTTATTTTATTTAGTAAGAATATTTGTGTCGTAGGCGTAGGGTAGTTTCATTGATAGTAAGTAGTAAGTAATCTTGTATAGCACCGCCCACAACTTCTCTGCTTTGCCTTAAGGTTGACTGGTAGAGAATGCCTTTTGGCATTAAGTTCGCCTTTTGTACATTAAGGTTTTCTTTTGTGCAATAAAGATTAAATAAATAAATAAATAAATAAATTATGTAATTGCTAACGATACGATTCATTTAACAGTTCCAAGTCTGGTTACGGCGAATTGATAAAGGCAATATAATATACACCGTTTTTTTATTGATTTCCGTTAAATTGGACAGGTTACTTGGGACATTAATAGAAGTGGTCTGGTATATTACGCTTTTGTTAATTTCGTAATTTTTATTTTTCGTTTTATACATAATAATTATTGTCACGGCAAGTGTGAGAGAACCTTAAGAATAAGGTCTCAGGCGACTGACGGCTGCTGACGGCATACGTATATGTCAAAATAAGTAACCTTAGGATGTAATAAAGGTTGCAATACATTTGTTCAGTCATTAAACTTATTTTTTTCATAACTCAATAACGGTAAGAGTTAAGACACTAGTTTCTTAGAGAAATTGATTATTTTTGACCTAAATAAGCGTCCCTTAAATTTAACAGAAATCAATAAAAACACGGTGTATAAGTAAATTAATTGTATGAATAAATGTGTTAAAAATAAATCATATTTATGTTCGTACACAGGATTAGTGTTTGTCGTGGAGAAGATGGGAACTATTCTGCAGCTGACTATGACATTAGAAGCGATGACCATGGGACCACAGCTGGGCGTATTCACTATGGGCATTCTGATGCCGTGGGTCGATGCATCCGTGAGTTACTTTTATAAATAAATACTTGGAGGTGCATTATCTCTCTCTACTTCTCTACTTGGCAATTATTATTATCATCTGATGATCTGCCTTCCTCGTCTTCTCTTTCCACTATGCTCGGTCTGACATGTCGTCTTCAGAAACATTGCAGTAATTTAGCATGGTTAGCCAAGTTGCCAATCGCAATCGCTAACACCTTATAGTAGCGTATCGTAGTTTTCCCTCTCTGTCACTCTTTCTTATTAGTGCGACAAAGAGGTCCTCGATCTACCTAGGTCTTCGATGATTCCTTGGAGGTGCATTCTAACTTTACAAATTGATCACATGTGGACATCAGTCACAACTCTTTTCGTGTAGCGTCAGCATGCCAAATCTTAATTAGATTAAGTCATACGTTATGAACTAGTGGCAGCGCTAAGCGACTGTGCAGAAGTATCGATACTAAAATGTAGATATCTATACGCGAGCGCATTTTATTTTAGTTAATGATTTTAAGTGATGACATTTAGTATCGTCTACAAATACGAGCTGAAATTACATCCCTGTTTTGTTCCCGTCGTAGGTAACGAAGCTTTTTTTCCTCCTTTCCCTCAATAAAATAAAGACATTGCACAGATCAGACGCCATTCAAAATAGTCAAAATGGCGCGAAAGTATTATGACAAGAATAATCTAAAATTAATAAGTTTCATTAATATGTTTCCACGTTTAAGTGTAAAATATACTGACACTTGTATAAAAACAATTAAGAAAACGAAGAAGAAGAAGGAATGAGGGTAGATTGCCCGCACGGTAAACAACGGCTCCGTTTACTTGTTGCTATTTTAATTACTTCGAGTGGCTAATACGCTGTGATTGGGGTTTTTTGATAAAGCTTGAAGATCAATAAGCTAGCAGAAATGTTATCTTACTGCAGCCTTCGGTAGCAGTGACCCAATGCCTTCGTTGAACTTTCGACGACTGTTACTACAACGATGGATAAATAAGCGCGGAGTGGCAAGGACGTGCAATTATCGCTGAATGGAGAGGTTTGGATCTTCCTGGAGTCAGTTTTTGAAGAAAATCACCAGTGGTTAATAAGTGAAAGTGAAATTCATTGTTTTAATATTTGTTGTGTCCAATGTGAATCGAGGGTACGCTCATATTCTTTTTTTTTACTACGTGTATTACCTCGTCACTACATCGTACATGCATACATCACAGTTTTTCGTCCGCTCTAGTATAATCGTCGTGGTCGAGTTGTAACTTGGACAGTGGCTGAGATCGAGCGCTAACTTGACGGAGGTTCAAACCCCAGAAAATTAATATATTTTTTTTTTATTTTAATAATTCAATTTTAAATTTTTACTTTTTTTTTTTAATAATTTTATTTTATAATATATTTTTTTAATTGGCTTATTTTTATGTGAATGTTGTATCAAATTTTCTTTGTGAATGTATGACATTGTGGATTTCACATTTATCTTATTTTTTGTTTTAATGTTATTAAAATCGTGGCAAATTTTATTTATTTATAGTACTTAGTATTGATCTTGTGATATCCCTTTTTTTAATTTTAATGACTTGACATAATTATTTTTTTCTTTTTTTTTTCTTTGTTGTAAATTGAATGACATATGTGTATTGTGTATTAGATAAATTTGTTTTAATGTTTTTTGGTAATGTTGAAATTTATTTATTGCGGCTTTTTTTTTCTTGTAACTATTTTTTTGTTTTTATTTTAGTCATTCTATAAAATTGTGTTTTAAGTTGTAATTACAATCTGTTCGTATTATAAGTTGTGTGCCTATTGTGATGAGTAGTCCGTCTAAAGCCACCTGTCCCTATTGCCCGGGTTCTCCCAGGCTCTATGTCGTGCCGAAGGGCCTTAGCATCCACATCGCCAGGGCTCATAAGGATGTACCGTCTCACAGTCGGAATACCCTGGGGGTGCCGGGTCCTCCTGGGGCAGATGATCACGGGTCGTTGGGCGACAGCGTTTCTTCTCAAGCAACGGCCGCGCCTACGGCCTGTCTTGATAAATTAGGCGAGCTTAAGGGTAAAGTTGGTGTATTAAAGCACATACCTAAGGGGGCTAGATGCCTGGTGGCGGGAAAACTATGTGATACCATAGATGCCTGCGTGCAGTCCAATGCCGTTGAGGATTGGTTTTCTTTGTTATCTTTTTCGTTTACTGCTCTCAGGGTTCCGGAGAAGACCGCGAAATCCGTGACGGCCAAGGTAAAAGAGAACCTGGACAGCACGATAGACTCGGTTTTGCCCATGCCGGAAAGAGCGCGGAAATCACGGTCTCTCGTAAATACCATTGAGAGTAAGGTCCATGAGGGTGATTTAAGGGGCGCGGTTCGCCTTCTTTTATCAAGTTCATCACTGGCTCCCAATAATGATGAGACTGTGTCGTCGCTCCGGGCCAAGCATCCATCCCCTTCTAGGCCACTTGTATTTCCACCAGACCCAGAGGTTCCAATTTCGCCGATAACAGTGACGCCTGTGGATGTGAAGGAGACTTTAGCAACTTTTTATAATGGGTCTGCTTCTGGGCTGGATGGTTTGCGACCACAGCACCTGAAAGAATTAACATCTTCAGCGGCGGGTAGCAATGGGCCCCGGTTGTTGGATTCTCTGGCGAGGCTTTTTAACTTTTTATTAAAGGGTTCACTTAATCCCCTAGTATGCCCGTATTTTTATGGTGCCTCTCTCATCGCGCTCACGAAAAAGGAAGGCGGTATCAGACCGATTGCTGTGGGGTGTACTTTGCGCCGTCTCGCAGCCAAACTTGGCTGTCGAGCCGTTAGAGATCAAATGGCGACTTACCTTCGGCCGGTCCAGATAGGATTTGGGACCGCAGGAGGGTGTGAAGCGGCGATCCATGCTACACGGGCTTTCGCGATCGAGGGTGAGGGCACAGATACGGTCATTCTTAAGATCGACATAAAAAATGCATTTAACAGCGTTGAAAGGGATGCCATTCTTGAGGAAGTAATTAATCAGGTGCCTTCCCTCTATCCATTTCTTCACCAGTGTTACTCGGCACCTAGTAACTTATTGTTTAATGGAATTTCATTATCGTCACAGGTTGGGGCCCAGCAGGGTGATCCATTGGGACCGCTGGTTTTTTGCTTGGCAATTCAGAAGCTCATTGCCTCTTTGGATTCACCACTCAACGTGTGGTATTTGGACGACGGAACGTTTGGGGGTAGTCCGGGGACCGTATTGGACGACCTCAATAAACTTGTGCCAGCGTTGAAGGGGATCGGGCTTGAGATCAACCCAGCCAAGTGTGAGCTATTTTGCTGCGGTTCTGCTGAGGGCGCTAGGTTGTCAGATTTTGAGGAGGTGTTGCCAGGCCTTCGGTGTCTTCAAAAGTCATCTTTGAGCCTTTTGGGGGCACCTATTTTCCCGGAAGGAGTCAGTGCGGCCCTTGAGGAAAAAAGGTTAGCGGTGGTGAGGGCCAAGGAACATCTCAGTGGCTTGTCTGCGCACGTCTCGCTTGTACTGCTGCGGAATTGTTTTGCGATGCCTCGCATGATGTACATTTTGAGAACTTCTCCGACTTGGCTGTTTGACAGTGACGTTGCGAGGTTGGATGAGGCAATCAAGTCGAATCGTCTCTGGAGTCGGTTTTGAATGTACATCTTGACGAAACGCAATGGTGTCAGGCAGCTCTCCCGGTACGACATGGTGGGTTGGGAGTACGCCGCTGCAGCGAAGTTGGGTTAGTAGCATTCCTCGCTTCCGCACACGGGACGTTGGGTCTTGTCACTCGGATATTGTCTAACTATGGTGACATTACCCGGGTACCGTTTGTTGCGGAGGCACTTACTAACTGGAACACTGTTTGTGGGGGCGATGAGCAGCCGGACAATCTAGTCGTTCAGAGAGGGTGGGATGACATTCTGTGCAAAAAAATCGTCGCAAAATTGTTGGGTGAGGTGACAGGCTCAGGAATTGCGCGACTTAAGGCCGCATCTCGTGCGGAATCAGGAGCCTGGCTGCACGCGCTGCCTTCCCCTTCGCTAGGAACACTCCTAGATAACGATTCTTTAAGAATCGCAACTGCTCTGCGATTGGGGTGTAAGGTGTGCGAGGCCCATCGGTGTGTATGTGGAGTTATGGTGGAGGAGAATGGGCATCACGGCCTAAGTTGTTTGAAGTGCGCGGGGCGATTTCCGAGGCATCATGCACTCAATGAGGTGATTCGCAGGGCTTTGGTGTCGGCCAACGTTCCTTGCGTTCTGGAGCCTCCAGGGTTATGCCGGACGGATGGCAAGAGACCTGATGGTTTGACATTGGTTCCTTGGCAGAAAGGTCGGTGCCTTTTGTGGGATGCGACGTGCGTAAGCACGTTTGCACCTTCACATTTGGGTCACACCGTGAGGTCCGCTGGGTCAGCCGCGGAGTTTGCGGCCAAATTAAAACATGCCAAGTACTCTGCCTTGGAACCAATGTACGACTTTGTGCCCGTTGCAGTGGAGACTGCGGGACCGTGGGCTTTGGAGGCTAAGGCATTCGTGTGGGACTTAGGCCGTCGACTGAGAGAAAGGGGTGGTGACCCTCGCTCCGGATCGTACCTGGTACAGCAGATTTCATTGGCCATACAGCGCGGCAACGCTGCTAGTGTAATGGGCACGTTTGGGCCGGGTACGTTTCGGGGCGTTCGTGTGTACGAGTAACTAGCTATTAAGATTGACAAAGCCTGTTGCGGATTTCATCTTTGTACCTAATTGTATGTGATTAAGAAAACTATAATAAATATAATAATATTTTAGCCTTTATAATGTCCCACTGCTGGGCACAGGCCTCCTCCCATATATAAGAGGGATTGGGCTATAGTCCCCACGCTGGCCCTAAGCGGGTTGGGAACTTCACATAGACCTTTGAATTTCTTCGCGGATGTATGCAGGTTTCCTCACGATGTTTTTCTTCACCGAAAGCTAATGGTAAATATCATCTGATATTCCGTACATAAGTTTCGGAAAAACTCATTGGTGAGCCAGGATTTGAACCCGCGACCTCCGGATTGAAAGTCAAACGTCTAAACCACTGAGCCACCACCGCTTACGAAGCTTAAGAAAATGAATGAGCTTAAAATTAGTTACCTTAGTAACATTTCATTGATAGCTTTCATATGTTCGCCAAAGCATCTGATTAAGCATACATAGATATTTTTTAAAGTTATAAAACATGATATTTTGCTATAGCAGTTGTAATCAATATTTTTTTAATTGGTTTTTGTAATAAAAGTCGGTACAGATGTAGTGCAAGATCCTTTCTCTTCGGCTTTTCACGGAAACATCCGAATTCATATTGCTGTCACAATGAACTTCAGTATATATTGCACTGAAGCTAATTAGGACAGGGAGATTAATTAATATTGTTTTTGATTATAATATTTTTTGCGTGTACACATGTGGTGTCTTTACAGGGGGCATTAATAGGCGGTGCAAGTGGCTTACTGACGATGGCATCATGGTGTCTGACGTCTCAATTCGCCATCGCCCGAGGAGCCATAACCCACGGACACAAGCCGCTTACGACCGCGGGATGTTCGTACAATTACACGGTTGCGGCTGTTGCTGACGCTCCCATTGTGTAAGTTTCCTTTATTTCCAAAGCACAAAGTAGACATTTATTTTTTGGTGACATCGATCTAGTGCTAAGTGTTCATAACAAGTAACAACAATAGTACATTTACATTACATCAGAGGCCGGGAAAACGAGGATTTCCGGCCAAGTTGGTATACAGGGTGGGCCCTGTAACTAAAGCAAAAAATCAAATGGAAGACTCCTCTGACTGCCTCTAGTTATTCGCAAAAGGTCCCAGTGTTTTAAAGTTATCCATTAAGGAGAAACAGTATGTTAAAGTTACAACCTATGAGTGATGTATCTAGGTATCACAACATTGTACCATATTAATGATTAAACATATTGGTAGTTCAGTGGACATAAAACTAAATGAGCTAAAAAGTTTTTTTGAACTCATGGTTTTTTAACTGGCATAGCAAAAACAAAAATTTTTTTTTGTGTTACACCGATTTAACTTTTTTGGTATAAGTCGACTGCAGTAAAACTACATAAAAAAAGGAAAAAAATTTTTTTTTTTTGCAAAAAAAATTTTTTTTTTTAAGTTTTAACTATTAAATTATGACTATTTATTGGGTTATTAGTGTACCGTTTCATTTTTTGCTCCTATTACAGGCCACACCCTGTATATACCTACATATACGGATAGGTAGTACTAGGGCTACCGGTATCCGTGTTACCCGCAGACACGTGTACACGAATCCTTAGCACCGGCGGTACTAAGAACCCGAACGACACGAAACGCCAAGAAACGTTTCCTACTTAGAAACGTTTCCAAGCGCGGGTCCGCGGATCTACTTAGAAACTTTTCCAAGCTTGAGTCTTGCGGACCCATTACAATTGAATATTCGAAAAACCTATGTTTTGATTAGTAAAAAGTCTGAAACAAATAAATACCTACCGAAAAATTTGCAGTTTTTTACGAATTACGCAGCTAGAAATTTTCTTTGTTGCAGGTTAAATGCAGTTCAATACTTTGTTCAAATATAAAATCGTACCTATATTTTAGATTGCCACTGCCACTACACATTGACACTGGTACTCGGGTATCCGTGTCTTAATTACACGGTTCCTAATGAAACGTTTCCAACGGGTAAGAAACCCGTTTCCCGGTAGCAAAGAAACGGGTACACGGAAACGGGTACACGAAACCCGGACACGACCGAGAGCCCTAGTAGGTACCTAACGAGGCCCGGAATCCGTTTTCACGCCGAGGCATGTATAATGCTTTTCTCAAACATACAAAGAATAACAAAAAAAAATGACAATGTTGTCGAAATTAAAAAAAAAAGTTACTTTGCAGGGCTAGGCCTGTAAAGTGTTATGAAATTCCATTTTCATCCCAGTCAGTTACTAATCCCAGTCCCTAAAAGCGATACTTCCGAGTCTATTTTAAGGAACATCAAGACAATTTCATTGCACGTTTGAGAATATAAACATTACGATGTTTGCAGATGGCTCATAATAGAGCGGGGGAACCAGGTCATAGTTTTTGTCGATTGATGTTCGTGGCATTTTGTGTAGGATATGGTATCCAAATAAAGTGTCATATATTAATCAACGGCCAAAATATACCTAGCGAAAACTCATCATATTTATATTTTTTGTACACCCACTTGTTGGTGTTTAATCCGATTTAAAATGACTCCAAAATCCAATCGAATCCAGAAATCAATTTATTTGTGTCATACTGTTTATCTCAAAAAGTGGCTTGTTTTTTACCGGTTGTGTGTATTTTAATATGCATACATCAACAGGTGCTGCTGGCACTTATTAAATAAGCTATTTGTTATCACAGAGAGGAAGTGAACCCCATCCTACGAGTATCCTACATGTGGTACACCCTCGCCGGCATGTTTGTCACGATAGCAGTAGGCGCGAGCGTATCACGCGTGAACCGCGCGTGTGGAGCAGCGTACGTACCCCCGGCGCAGAAGCTACTGGCCCCGCAGCTACGGAGACTGTATAAGGACCCACCACATCCTAGTGAAGAACCGTATATAAGAGCTTTCGGGAATAATAAGGTAGGTACTAATACTTACTTACTTACTTACTCCGCTGGCTCAGCGACCCAAAGTGGATCTTGGCCTCCGATACGAGTTGGCGCCAATGCGCCCGGTTCTGTGCGATCTCTGCCCAGTTCTCTGCGTTCAGGGCGCGTAGGTCCTTCTCCACCTCGTCTTTCCAGCGGTATCTTGGCCTACCAACCGGTCTGCGTCCACTGGGTCTTCCTAGGAAGGCCTTCTTCACCTTCAGGTACTAATAGCTTTTATTATTAGTACAGTCAAAGACAAAATAAGGTGTACACAAAAATGATCAAAAATATGTCCCAGTGCACTATAATTTTGTGTAATAAGAATGTCGTAACATATTTAGGAGCGGATTCTTTCGATACTTATTTTTGCACTTGACTGTACCTACGAAATTTTGATTGACACCCTAATAGGTATTTATAAATAATATTTATTATATAGTTATGCAGATACAGATCATAACATATTTTAGTACTTTTTTTTAACCTCTAGAACTTTAATTTAATCACAATTATTACAATAAAATACACAAATGATTAGAATTACAAAAACGGACGTAGAAGTCACGGTTGGCACGAACAAAATTTTGCTAGGGACTTCCACTAGATATTATTTTATCGATAAGTTATTCTTTCTTATGACAGAAGCAACGTTATGACTTCGAGATAAATCTAAATTAGGCTTAGTTGTGAAGCAGTCTTATGAGGCCCATTGTAAGCGGCCACGTTTCAGTACCGTATGTCATCACTGGCAACACACACTGATTAAAGACTTTCGTCTTCAAACACTGCGGAATATTGGACGAAAATATGTGTCGTAGCTTCCCGAACGCTGCCCAACCGAGTCGGAGCTTAAGCTTGCTTTGCATGGAAATTGATCAAATAATTATGAAAACATAGTTAGTTGTTAAAGTTGATTTTTAATCGATTTTTATAAATCCTAAAAAAATACATAGATAACATTGCTGCCTAGTAATCAGCATATTTTTGTTATATTCTATTTATCCGGACAAAATATCAGCTAATATTAAATGTCATTTCGAAATGAGTACCTACTCACTTATCGATGAATTGAATACCGGAAGGAAGTCCCTAGTTAAGATTATAAATTGAATCTACCTAGATATGTATCGCTTTAAATAAACCGATTAAAAAAATGGCATTTTGTTCGCAGGAAGCTAACCAAGTCAATTCGTCCTGTATAAATATGAAGCCTATCACGGAGTGCGAAGAAATTAGCTGAGTCTAGATTTTACGTCATTTTGTAGTAAATAAGCATTGATTTATAATAAATTATTTCTACATTTTTTTGTTTACCAATGTTATGTTTTTCTTTTCATCGGTTACCTAATATTCAGTTGACAAATTGAAGTTTACTCTACCTTATTAGTCTCATTACTCGTCCGACTAGAGTTCAGAATGGCGGTAGGCACTAGGCACATGTATGTACGGTCGGCTCTAATAATAATTATGTATACGATTTTGACCCTTATGCCCTTCTCTTTCTTCTTTTGACCTTTATGTTCCAAAATGTATACATATTATTAGACGTGACTGTACTACTTACTATTGGACCATGTTCTGACTATAAAATAATTTACCTTTAATTTGGTAAAGTAAATAAACAATACCGTCCTGTTCATATGTCAATATTATTGGCCAGCAAAACCGGTAAATCACTGGTATGGGTACATGCCTTGCGTCCCACCACTAAGCCCGCAGGCTAAGTAAAGCGAATATTAAGACACCCTAATGTGTACAACAAGAATAGTACATTACTATAGAGGACGGGAAACGAAGGCTTACAGGCCAAGTAGATATATCTACTTGGCCGAAGGAACTGAGGCCAGATAGGGATACGCGGCCTGTAACCCTGTTTCTCGCCGAGATTTGTATAGTGCTTTTCTCAAACTTGCCATGAAATAAAGGGAACTGATTTCGCCGAAACATACTATTTAATTTGTAAATAAACCAATAGTACAGTATCGTAAAACATTAAAAAAGCATTCGCGCCTAACTTTTTTTTTAATCTGTTTGAGGTATTTTTTAACTGGTGGTATAGACATTAGTCTAAGGTTTTTTTTTCTGTGGTTGAATGTCAAGACCTAGCGTCACAATTTGACGTTTCAAAACAAAAGACAGTTTGTTTGCAGTCCTAGGTGTGAAATAAATACATGAAATCTCTTTACATATCATCTTAGCACATGACACCGGATACATAGTATTTCCGGGTTTAATTTAAAGTAAGTAACATCAACATTCCGTAGCAAGTTTGAGAAAAATACTTATATTATTTTCTTCGGTTTATATTCATTATCTTTAACTTCATTCCAACGTTTGAAACCTTTACAGGGTTACAGTCGCCCGCAGACCACGAACCCTGTAAATTGTTCGAAACGTCGGTATGAACTTAAAGTTAATTAATATACGCGAGTTTATCCGTTTTCATAGTTTTTATTTCAAGAAAATATATAGCTAAAATATATTTAACGAGACCTAACTCCAGTTACAGAGGTTTTCGAATAAACCGGAAGGCCAAACTGTGGCTCTCGCTACCTACCTACCTAGGCCGTAGAGCTAATGAAATGCCCAAGCATCTTATCTTAGCCTTGGTACACTAATCTACTTGTTTCGCAGTCCCTATGATCTAACCTAACGTAATCTGTAATCGGCTCCGTCTATGTATATTGAAGTCGCCTGTGTCAAGTCAAATAGTGACAAACACCTTCCTGCGCACAGTAGTCTCGTTGTGTAGTGACCTTTTAAATAAAACTACCTAGGTCATCACCATCAGGAAATCTTGGAGGGCACCTCCTACGCAAAATCTCCGTGCATCTTTAGTTTATTTAAACCAAGCCAAATGAAAATTATATTGCAAAATTACCACATTACGAGATCACTACTGTTTAAATTTGAATCACTAACTAATACTAACGCACATACTTAATTATTATAAAATTGGACAGGTCTTCTCCAAGTATCTCCATGAAAGCAAATGTAGTACTTTGTCCATTAATACGGGGGTTCACACCACACACATCTTACTGCTCAAGTATTTAGTCATTAGTTTTGCTTTAAATTTGGCCTGATTCGTTAAACAATAATGTAGGGTTTGTGAGATTCCCACCTCACACAGAAAAACAATCCATTGTCAAAGTCCATCTGAGCTTTAGCCTTATTAAATATGACCATCAACCGTAAACAACTACGTCTCTGTACAAGCTCAGTACCGCATGTCGACGGTGAAGTACCAAGAACTCCTAACTACGAAAAACCAATTTTACAGGAGACGAAAAAAACGTTTGAAATTTTTAAATATTAATATTTGAATACTTTTTTAGTACTATATGTATATTAGATGCCTTCAAAATAGGCTGCCACTATAGGATTTTTATTATCTTGCTTAGTTTACGAGATAAATGTAGATAGGAGGTATTGACATCCTTACATGGATATCATAGGTAGAGGTAGGTAAGTTAGGAGGTATTTTATGCAAATTACGAAAATGTCATAAAAATTATATTCATCTATTATATTTTTATTTAAATCACAATATCAAAATTAACCAAATAATAATTATCACAATATCAAAATCAACAAAAATAAGTACTCAAATAACCAAAATATCATAAAAAAACATTTATCTCCTGTTGTTATCTATTTCTTCAAATCACAATTATCAAGATCAACAAAATAACAATAATCACAATATCAAAATCAACAAAAATGAGAACTCAAATTATCAAAATGTCATAAAAAATATTCATAATTATCCTGTTGTTATCTAATTATTTAAATCACAATATCAAAATTAACCAAATAACTATAATCACAATATCAAAATCAACAAAAATAAGTCTATACTCAAAACGACCTAACAAAGCTAATCAAACCAGGAATTAATTACTGTGTTAAGACAGTGCCCAGTGATAATAATTACTCAAATGGAAGTGAATCATAAAATGCGTGACAATCGGCTGGTAACACAGATTTTAATTGTTGTAAATGATTATATTTAGAAGATTTTATAGGGATTTTATGTTCATGTAACTGACGATACGAAACAGTTTCCAATACTTTCGGTCTTTGTGGTAAAGGCTTTATTTACTATCAAAATGTTTTGAAATAGGCGGGTGGATTTCAAAAATCGGAAAAAAGTTGCGTTTCGGTGTTTAAAAAAAAATATTTTAGGTTTTTTACTTTGATTTTTATTCTTTTCGTTATTCAGTAGTTTTATCTTTATGGCCCTTTGATCAAAATAATCGAAATCTAAATAGTTTCATTTTAATAAAATGTTTTATATGTCAAAAGTCATCACCATCTAACAAAAAAATCTGAACCTCCATATTTGTACTGAAAATGATCGCAAATCAAACGTACGATTGCGATTTTTACATCAGTAATCGTTTTTAAATATTGTTGTTAAACGTTCAAAAAAATATGATAAAAATCCTTCATCGCGTAAGTACTATTTAAAATATTTAAAAGTTTAACACCAAAAATTCATCAACACCGTAAGCGCACTGTCAAAGTTGAGGTAGTTTTGTACTCGTGCGTCTAAATATACCGGGTGTACCCACGCCCGCCTCCTCAATTCAGGTGAAACAGCGGAATCGAGTACACGTTTGTCTTTGCGGGCTCAAACCAAACAAAAATCATAAAAATGTGACTGCAATACGTGATTAACACGCTGTGGCGTCATAACCATCCACGAGTGATTTACAGGAAGTAATTGAATAATATTTAAACTAATTACTTGGGAATACGTAACCTTAAAGGAACTTACTAGTGAGGCGTTGACGTTGCTTTAGGTATTAGTGTTCTAAAATAATCTAGGATTTTGTGTGAAATCGTCAACACCGAGCATGTCAATACCGGTACTGAAGCAATGTATGGTTATGATCCTGTATGTATGGAGTTGACAATTTTTGTAAATAGGTCCATAATTTTTGGTTTTTCTTGTAGTAGCAAGTGCCATTAAATGTTCAGCGGTAGAGAAAAGTCTGAGAAGGGAAGGAGTCAACAAGACAATAGCGCTATGGATAGGGAAATTGCTCAAGTGTAGATCTATAAAGGCGACACTGGGCGGAATATAAAAAGTCAATTAGTCCTAAAAGAGGTTTCCCACAGGGTGGACTTGTACTCATTAGTGAAGAAAATAAGGGGGGCCTATATATGCAAGCTTACTCCGATGACGGAGTGCTATATAGTCGAACGTGGACCGGTACTAAGCACCATAAGGGACATAATGGCCAGTAGTATCCAAAAAGTGCTGGAATGGTGCAGAGAGAGAGACTGGATTTAAATCCATCAAAAACGAAGCTCGTGTTATTCACTAACAAAATGAAGACAGAAGCGATGAGGCCCATAAGGGTACATAACAAGGAGCTGGAGTTGGTAAACGAGCAAAAGTATCTGGGGGTGACTCTGGGTAGCACGCTCAGGTACAAAACTCATGTAAAAGAACAAACGGCGAAAGCCATAAGAACACTGTATCTATACAAAAGAGCGGTGTGAAGGAAATGGGGGTTAAAGTCGAGGATATTGGAATGGATCTCCAAGGCGATAATACTTCCCGAGTACTATATGGAGCGGTGGTCTGGTGGCACAGAGCACATATTAAGAAATATCAGAAGTACCTAGCAAAGGTGCAGAGGCAACCCGACAACCCGACACACGCCTTAGAGGTAATACTAGGTATAAAGGCGCTACATATAGAAGCGGAAAAGAGGGCCATGGAACAGTGGTACCGAATGAAGGCATACAAGGAATGGAGAGGAAGTTGCGTACACAAGCGACACGAACTAATACAAGATAGGGTACTGTCTAAAATGGACATGATGGTAACTCACAATGACCTCATAAAGAGGAAGAAGATATTCGATAAGAAATATAGAGTACATATTGGGGAGAGGGACAACTGGAAGGTAAACGTCGCACATCCGACGTTTATATGCTTCACTGACGGTTCGATAAGAAGCTCCACAGGTCTAGCTGGAGCAGGCATACCTACTATGTATATAGTTATCCCGAAATTGGGGGAAAAGGTATCTGTCCCACTTGGTAGGTATACGAGTGTGTTTCAGGCAGAAGTTTGTGCCATACTACGGTGCGTAAGGCTCATAAAGGAGCAAGTGCAGCAGACGAGGGCCGTGGTCATATACACGGGTAGTCAGGCAGCAGTGAAGACGCTAAAGAAGCCAGCGACAAAGTCTTCTTTGGTACAGGAATGTAAGGAGACAGGAACTAAACTCGCTTGGAAGTTTGGAATAAACTACAAACATTCAAAGGCGCTTTGAAAATACATTGTTGATTTGACTGAAAATTGTTGATTTAATACCCTTATGAATCTTATGATATATCATGACGATTTACTATAGTAAATCGTCATTACCATACACATAGTATCATCGCCATCCATTAAAAAATCATAACCATGGCATGGTCGTCATCACCATCTCGTGTAAAATATTTTTCATGCCTATAATTTCGAAATTATGCATCAAATTAGTGTGGAATCATAACAAGATACTCTAATAAATATAACTTAACAATTCTAGATACATATTTATGCATTTAATTAATAAAAGAAAAAAAATATATTTTTGTATGGTGAAAATTTTCTTGATGAAATCCACCCAGGCACGTAAATTAATAACTAGTTGCAACAACTTCAAACTGTCAGAAAATACTGGAATTGCACGGTCTCCCTTCCAACTTTGCGAGCCGCGCAGTTTTCTCTTTCTAACAAGCGTAGTATCGTCTGCATGCATCTCACTTTGTTGTAGACGAGCGGTCGACGCTTGCGACCGCCGACCGGCGGCGGCCAGTTCGCTGCGTGCGGGCGGCGACAAAGGGTGCACGTCTTCGATGTATGACGATACTAATGTACATAGGAGATAATGTCAGCAAATTTTTATGTTTTTGTAGATAGTAGCTATTTCCATTTGATTTTATAAGTTAATGGCAGCAATATGAAGGGACCGTAACTTAGTTGGTATTGGCATTTATTATTATACGGCTAAATAAAAAGACTAACAAACCAGTCTCTTGAGCAATGATGCCAAATTAAATTTCGAACACAACCACATAAAAATCTCAAATTCGTCAAAATGTAAGTTAGGAGTTCTTGGTACTTCATCGTCGATGTTGTAAATGGAAACTTATAGGATGATCCTATTAACGTGGCAACTCATAAGATATTACGAACACTACCCAGCCAAGATTAATTCGACGGTTGACCTCTCGCTACTTTCGTTTTGGAAGTTCCATCTAAGATGAATTTAGACATAATCGTCAATAGCTTCAGTAAAGGCAAATCTTATCCTTGTACTTAACTAAACCTAACATTAAGTAACTACCTGCAAAATTACACTTCAATTAACCAATCCACCCTGCACCAAAAAAGGGGCAAAAGTAAAGGCCTGGCATGATAATTGCTGCGTTCTAAGTCGATCCAGGCAGGGTGTCAAGGTATCTTCCCAGTAGGTGATGCCCCCAGTCTTCCTAATCAGATCAGTATTTATCTCGTTGCACCAACATTTAGACATGTCCACGGATATAAGGACATATGGATAGTTGGACAGCTCTGAGCTTCGTTCCCACAAGAATATAATGTTATGATCCTGGTGGTAATGCTGTTGATGGCGTCAGCCATAGGTAGACGATGGGATGATGGAAGCTTTAATGATGGAGGATGGAAGTCGAGAGCTTTGCTAGGTGACCACATAAAAAACGTTTAACCGTATGTTACGTCAGATAACTAGTTTAAATCTGTACTTTACTGCTTGGGAACAAGGTAATTGAATTGAAGTGTAACATACGGTTGTTCTTGGTGGGGCAGAGTCACCGTCATGATCATTTAACACCCACTCAAACCTAAACCAGCTTGAGGTCTATTTCCAGACAGGAAATCAGCTATTTGTCGTTTAAAATAGTCTAGCCGAGTGGTGTACAAAAATCGCGGGCGTTTAATTGGAAAATTTATTCATACTGGCGAGACGGCCCCTAGAGAACAGCAGTACCCCACAAAACAAAAGAATAGTGCCAAAAGTTACAAAAATGGATGATCCAATAGATGTCTCGGAGGTCAGAAAGTCGTTCCAGCATTTCACATGGACTGACTATTCAGTGTTCGTGCTTATGTTAGGAGTGTGTGCTGGAATTGGGTTGTATTTTGGATGCGTGAAGAAACAAAAATCAGTACAGGATTATTTGATGGGGGGTAGGGATATGGGAATTGTTCCTGTTACGTTTTCTTTGGTTGCAAGGTAATATCATTTTTGAAATTAACTTTAATCACTTTAATGAACACTTGAGTTACGATTAGACAACTATAAAGATGAAGCATGCTATTTTCATTCCTTTCACACTCACCGGGCGCTCTCATACTAAGTAACTGCTGGTGTTTATGAGCTAGGTATGCTTGCGTAAATTAGTGTTAACCAAAAATAAATCAAGAAACAAGTAAATAAACATGACTGTACCTATCAGAGATTCAATTCAAGTAAGTGATACAATTCAATTAGGGTTTTGGTATAACTATCGTAGGTAATGGAGTACCTACTTAAGTACTACGCGTATGTCGTCGTAGTCGTATGCTTTACGTATGTTTTGTCATACTAACTGTGACATGAATTTTCATAGTCCACAACGAGCGAGTGGTGTCAATAACTATATTTTTTTTTATGTATGTAAGTCTTCTTTTTAGTGGGTAAAGTTAACCATATTATTACAGTTTTATTTCAGGCATCTCCTTACTGGGAACACCGACAGAACTCTACCTGTACGGAACATCTTACGTCTTCTTTCTCATCGGAGCTTGTCTGATGTCCATCGTTATCTCTTACACCTTCATGCCAGTTTTACACGATTTACAAATAACTTCTGCTTACGAGGTACATTTTAATTTTCTTGAGATTGCTCATAAATATTAGTTATTACGAGGATCGACACTGTTTCCTGGTGCCTAGTCCGCGGTCCAAATTATGAATTCTTCCGATTTCTCGTCATCATTGTAATTTCTGTCAAAAAAATGTTCGTTATAGGACAAAGGTAACCATAAACCAAAGGTTTCCCTAGACTTAAACCAGATCGTTGGTCCATTTAGTATATCTATGTAGTCTCAAGGATTTAGAATTCCCACAACGAAAAAAATTTGGAAACTGCTGTTTGTTGCTTTATAATTTGGTTTCTTTGGCTGACTGTTTCGATATTGTTTGTAATTGTATATGACAACCTTTGACCGTCAAACACTTAGTGACTTTGAACGATGATTCAAAATCTTTGTAATTGTTTATTAGGTAGGTACCAATGTTTCATGATGAATTTTAATTTCAGTACTTAGAGCTTCGATATGATAAGCGGCTTAGATTATTTGGATCCATCATCTTTAGTTTCTATTTGGTGAGTTATATTTAATAACAATCATGCGTTTTATTATCACTTATCTACTTCAAATATGATCAAAACTTTTGTTTTTTTTAGATGGCGTGGTTACCAATTGTAATATACGTACCAGCTTTAGCATTTAATCAAGGTAGGCTACGTACTTTTCTGTCGTATGGCTTTATTCATAGGATATACGTTTGATACGTTTTAACTTAACACTTTGTGTAGAATCGCAGATAGGCTTTTACTAAAGCTTCTTATGGCTATATTCTCCTCCTACGAAAAGCTCAAAGCAAAAAAGAAATAAAGTTTTTCTAGGGTTTTATTTACTTGAGGCACAGACGGGGCGAATCATAGTGTCTCTTTCGTACAATAATATCATTGACTCAATAAAAGAGATGCATGTAGCGATTTGTTCCTACTGTTACTGCCAAAGTTGGTTTGACTTGACAGACTCGTATCAAATGATATGTTGTTATACACCGTGTTTTTTATTTCCTTAAAAAAATACTCTGTTTAAGTTTGAAATCTTGGTTTAGTTATCAATTTGTATGATTGCTTTGAAGTATGAGTTTGTATGAGTGCTTAATAACCTATTCAGAGTAGTTCCAAAGTGTTTTTCTAGATATTGAGCTTATTATTTGTATATATGGAAGTATGTTGTAGATCCATTTAGTGACAGTTTTCATAATAAGTACCTTTAAAATACTTCAAATTTTCAGTGACTGGTGTCCACATTCACATCGTCACGCCTATTGTGTGTTTCGTTTGCATATTCTACACATCCTTGGTAAGTTTTTATTTAAGTTGTAAGAAATATAATTGACTTCATGTGAATCTATGTACCTAAAGGAAATGATTTAATTGATTACGTTGTATTGAATCCAAAACAGAACAAATTAATATTAGAACAGTGTTTATTTATGAAAAAATAAACATATTTTAAGTAACAGCAGGCCTAGCCAAGATGTCATTCTGCAATCGTATACGATAAGCGATAAGTCACGTGACCATAATAATGTGGAAATAGCCACGTGACGTTTCATATGACACAGTCATTCTTTTACATTTATTACTTATCGCTTATCGATTGCAAAATGGCACCTTGGCTAGACCTAGAGAAGTCTAGAATTAGAAAGTATAGAGAGACGTATTCAGAATTTAAGAACACAATATTGATTTGATAGAAAGAGCATTTACCTCGTAGTCATAAACACATGTTTATCCATTCAGTCAATGAAGCTTTATGTTTCCTGTCTGAAACACTCTTTTATTTTACAGGGTGGTTTAAAAGCCGTAGTATGGACAGACGTAATACAAACCATAGTCATGATTGGTGCAATGTTTTTGGTCATCATAAAAGGAACAATAATAGTTGGTGGCTTTGGCGAAGTGTGGCGAAGAAATTGGAATACGGGACGAATAGAGACACCTTCGTAAATATTACTAACTCATTTTTACTCAATTTAATTAAGTATTGTTACTTCGACCTATTTGTGATTGATAATATATCGCAAGATTTTTATCTCAGAAATGATAAATGTAAACGACATATTTCTTGCAGACTCCACTTTGATCTGACAGATCGCCATACGATTTGGTCGGTCTCCATTGGCTCTATGTTTTATTGGGTTGGCAATATAGCGGTCAACCAATCTATGATGCAGAGATTTTTGTCCCTTCCGGATTTAAAATCGTCAAAAAGGTATGTCCAAGTCTATTAGTTGTTAAACTGTAAAATTGGGATACAGCAGTCTTTTGTTTAATCAATTCGAAATATTTACATAAATATATTTGTCAGCCTATGTAGCCTAGTTGATAGTGATTCTGCCTACGAAACTGGAGGTTCCGGTTAAAATCCCGGCGAAGGCATTGTTCTTATATCGTCTTGGCTGGCTTGGTACCTACAAGGCTTAATTGAGCTTACTAGGGACTAGGTCGATTTGTGTAATATGTCTCAAGATATTTATTTATTACTTTTATAAAAATAAACTCTGTGGTTAGCTGCGTAAAGAAAAAGCGGCATGATATGGATATCGTAGTGTATGTTGTCTCTTGCGATTCTTTCCCACTTAAATACTTTATTTTTCAGGGCAATTTGGGGTTTCCTAAGTGGGATAACACTGATTGTCCTCACATGCGCCTTTAGCGGAATGCTAGCGTACGCTAGGTACTACGATTGTGATCCTTTGGATTCTAAACTGGCTTTAGCTAAGGATCAGATCTTGCCGTTGCTGGTAATGGACGTGCTTGGAGAATGGAACGGTTTGCCGGGTGTATTTGTGGCTGGAGTTTTTAGTGCAGCACTCAGGTTAGTTGACGTCTTAAAGTTCTTACTCCTATGCAGTCTCCTAACTTAGCAAGCCGCTAATTATTGTTTGTCCTTTTCGGTCATATAAGAGCGAAAGGGACAAAAAATACTTAGCGGCTTGCTAAGTTAGGAGACGTTTATGAATAAGGGGGTTAGAATACTTGTCGCCCATATAAAAAAATAGGTAACTTTTTACATAAAACAAATTGATGTTTCCTAATCATGAATTGATTACAGCGCCCTCTATAGCAAATTCAACGCAACGGAGAGTTGTCGAGTTTGCGGACGATTGTGGTAGACACACGTCTTTGAGTGGCTTAAGGTTGTAGTACCTTCGAAACACTACGTACAGATGTCGCTAGTGATTAGCTTCACAATACCATTGACTAAATTCGCTGTAATCGACGGAAGGTAGTCTGGTGTAATTGGAAGCACGTTGGACCGGCAATCCAGAGGAAGCGGGTTCGAATCCCGTGACGACCAGAGTCTTTCGCAGTTGATTTTTTCAATGGTAAGCACATCTGTTACGACATTGTGGGATTATCCGCATTGTAAAAAAGTAATACCAACATCAATTTGTTTCATTATAAAACAAATTGATGTTTCCTAATCATGAATTGATTACAGCGCCCTCTATAGCAAATTCAACGCAACGGAGAGTTGTCGAGTTTGCGGACGATTGTGGTAGACACACGTCTTTGAGTGGCTTAAGGTTGTAGTACCTTCGAAACACTACGTACAGATGTCGCTAGTGATTAGCTTCACAATACCATTGACTAAATTCGCTGTAATCGACGGAAGGTAGTCTGGTGTAATTGGAAGCACGTTGGACCGGCAATCCAGAGGAAGCGGGTTCGAATCCCGTGACGACCAGAGTCTTTCGCAGTTGATTTTTTCAATGGTAAGCACATCTGTTACGACATTGTGGGATTATCCGCATTGTAAAAAAGTAATACCAACATCAATTTGTTTCATTATAAAACAAATTGATGTTTCCTAATCATGAATTGATTACAGCGCCCTCTATAGCAAATTCAACGCAACGGAGAGTTGTCGAGTTTGCGGACGATTGTGGTAGACACACGTCTTTGAGTGGCTTAAGGTTGTAGTACCTTCGAAACACTACGTACAGATGTCGCTAGTGATTAGCTTCACAATACCATTGACTAAATTCGCTGTAATCGACGGAAGGTAGTCTGGTGTAATTGGAAGCACGTTGGACCGGCAATCCAGAGGAAGCGGGTTCGAATCCCGTGACGACCAGAGTCTTTCGCAGTTGATTTTTTCAATGGTAAGCACATCTGTTACGACATTGTGGGATTAACTTTTTACATGATTGGCAATTCATTTGTTGGGAGTTAACGTGGTCCTACTATAACAAAGAACTTGCTGTTGCATTAGTTGCATTGCATTATCCGAAATGCTAATTAAAATTTCATCATTCCCATTCGCTAAAGCGATATGCCCCCTAAAACTGACGTGGAGACGTGAATTCAGAGACATGTGCTTTATCAACATGAATCATACTCAAAATCACATTCTTACATAATAGACTTAAGTATTCAACACTAGAAAATAATTAAATCAGTAATTCTCATAATTATTTCAGTTCCTTATCGACTGGTCTTAATTCCATGTCGGCTGTCGTTCTAGAGGACTTTTGGAAGCCGTTTTTCAGGCCGCTTTCACACAAGGAAACGCAGATACTAATGCGCGCGGTCGTTGTTATTATTGGATGCATATGTGTAGGTAAGTGGAAAGGGAATTTTGAGTTACTTTGTAATTTGATTCTGCTGTTTGATCCTCACAATACAATTTCTATGACCTTGCTTGAAATACATGCGCGTGAATTTTTCGCAATTGTATTTGAGATCAGAACGACATGTTTTCTCTTCTATTTCTTATGGTTACTATTCTTTTTACTTTACTTTCAGCCTATTCAGGATTGAGTAATCCTGCCATGTCGTGATATCCAAAGCCAATCAATTCTCTACTTTTTGAATTTCATCTTTTTGATAATCAATAATGTTGCTTGGATTTCTACAGATTAAAATCACTGAGTGTTATTGTTTTGTAAATGAATTTTTGTGAAAAATATGCTTCATATTTTAGGTCTAGTATTTGTAGTTGAAAAATTGGGATCCGTCCTGCAACTGTCCATGAGCTTGTCTTCTGCATCGATGGGTCCTTTGACTGGCGTATTCCTCATGGGTCTATTCTTACCATTTATTGATTCAACTGTGAGTATTTTGAGTATTATATTGCAGTTAATAACATTTGTGAGTTTAAGTTTACTTTTATTAGTCAATTGGTTCTCTACATTTTTACAATCGTCAAATTGGTCATGATTGTCATGAACTGAACCTTTTATTTTTTTATTTTATTTATTTGGACCTTCAACAACGAGTTTACTTGTACATCATTGACATGAACAACTTAACACTAAGTATCTCATCACTTACAGAAGGACACCGCATGCACAAAATAAAAGTTATACTTAATTTACTATCGATAATATAATATAATTAAAAATTTATTGAAGTATTAAGTATGTGAATTTGCATTACAAATATGTTATGTCGCACGCCTAGACAATTAAGTTAGTGTGAAACTCTGTAAAAATAATGCAGTGTTGTTCCAAAAGTGCGATATGAATAATACTCAGACATAAGTAAGTAAACAAACAACCAAGAATATTAGTTTTTTTTAGTAAGGACTAGTATGTTTCCGGTTGACCCTCTGAAACATGTCATGTAATTGATTTAAACTTTCACGATTATCACTCACAATTTTGACTAACGCGCGCCTGCGACCACGAGTGTAACGTCATGCCCGAAACGTCAGGATAATTTTTAACGTAGGTTTACTTACGCGATTAAGTCCCATTTCTCGTTAAAATGTGTCATGGTATTTCCAGAGTGCCCTGAGCGGGGGCGTGGTCGGGTTACTGACGTCGTGGTGGGTAGCGGCGCACGCGCAGCTCGCGCAGGCTCGTGGCTCCATGCGCTTCGAGGAGAAACCTCGGTTCCTGCATAATTGCACTTACACGTTCCCGGAGAAAATTGTCCCAGATCCGAGTGAAGAGTATGTTGGCTTATAATTATATATTTAGACCGCTTTGGGACGTGGCCACCTGGTTATTGGCGCAGTGAGATTCGTAAAAGTACTCGTAAAATAGTTATTGCTGAATTACCTATTCATAATATCTCTAATTTATTTTATGGTTTATTAGTAGTTGACCTACTGTTGATTTACAAGTGTTACACTTAAAAAAATGTTTAAGAGATCTTAAGGATTCAGTAAAATGTTATTATCTCTCTTGAAACATCAGCGATGGACAATCAGTAAACGTTCAGTCTGTAAAATTGTTTTATACCTACCATTAAGTAGGTAACATTAACTTTAACAGGTTTACTTCGAATGTTGAGATCATTTTAAAACCTGAAGAAACTACTTACTAACTTGTACAATGATTTCCCTAGTGCACTCATCTCCTATGATATGACCATCCTTGGATTATCATATTTTTTCAATTTCCAGCGAAGTGGCCTACCTGTACAGAATATCATATTTTTGGTACACTGCTTTCGGCTGCATCGTAACTATAGTCATCGCGTGTCTCATTAACCTGTGGCCGCAGAAGAAAAAAGAAAAACATTTTAACGAGCTACGGCTATATGCACCTATCATAAGGAAGTGGATAGCAAACAGATATCAGGTAGGTTTTTTTTATCAAATTTAATGATTATGATTTTTTTCCATTTTTCTGTGTGGGACAATTTGAAAAAAAGGTGCCCCACTTAAAACAAGTCACTAACAACTTAATACTCATTTATTTGATTGTTTATCAAATCTACTATTATTTTCTTTACCACATCTTTTTTCCCTACTTATTCAATTAAATGGTAGGTATTTCCATATTAGCCCGATCATACCCGGCAATGTATATGTGAGATTTGAAATTTTCAATAATAAATAAATATTATTGGACATTCTTACTCAAATCCATTTCGTCACACAGTAAACTCAATTAAGGCGCGTTTTGTTGGTTCCTACATTACAATAATTTACACCCAATTACTAACAATAATATGCTTTCATAATGAATTGATTTACAATTTTGGGATATAATTTTTCAATAAAAAACATACTCCACCGAGCGTTTACCTTATTTATGAAAAAAACGAAGTACTTAGTATAATATGAATAGGTATGATTTATACTATATTTATGTTAAATTTAAATGCCAGTTATTTTAGTTTTAATTCTATTTTAATTATTATTTGTACCGTTTAATAAAGTTACTAATTCCAGTTTATAATTTTATTTATATTGAAAGGGCTGTATGACGTACATCTCTTATTTATGTCTCTGCCTGTTTCACAGATAAAACAGAATGCTTTTTAAAGAACATGTAAGGATTTTATTATTCACTTAAAATTCTACAGTCAAATAGTATAATTTCTTACAAACTGTCGTATTTTTGAAATATTTAGAACTTTATAACACTACATGACCTACATATCTAAACTACACAAGTAGATAGGAAATTATGTCGATAACAGACATAAGAGTCGAACCACTTCTCATTTCAATGATGTAACAAATCGATCTAGATCAACATTAAGTATTTGCACCAATATCAACTGTAATTGAAAATAGTGTCAAGAATCGTCTATGATTATTGGATTATATTGTTATACATACTTCCTGTAGAAATGATTAGATAAATATCTATTTTATCGTCAATCGTCTAAATCAAAGTATTTTATCGTCTAAACGTCATAAATCACTATGATAAATTTTGCAAATTAGAGAAATATTATTGCATGAATTTAATTCAGAACCGGATTACGGAATTACTAGCATTGACGCTGCTGACTATTTGTTATATCTATGGTACCTCTTAAACTAAGTGCCTATCCTAAAGAAAATACCTACTGAATAACATTTGCTACTTAAGCAATGCCGCAATATTTTTTCGCCGAGATAACTACCATTTTACTCTTTACAGCTTTGCATGTAAATCATATATTTTACTAGGTAAATTAAACACACAACATGATTTGATATAATTTTATAGATACCTTTAGAAGTCTATATCCTTATTAAATTAGTAATTAAGTACGTAAATATTGGTTTTAACAATTAGAATTTGGAATATTATTTAGTAAACATTTGAAATGATTAGGCAGATTTGTAATATGGTATTTTAGATCCGTATTTTGTATGTGATACTAAGAAAAGTCACAAATTAATAATTCTTATTTATTGTTTTCAGATCAAAGTAACGAACGGTGATGTCGAGTTAAACAAGAGATAAATATGTAAAATCGATGAACACATAACTTTGTAAAAATAATAATTAGCTAAAATATAAGAATTTTTTGTTCATTATTTGTACTTCACAATAAATATTTACATAAAAAGGGCGTTTCCAGAAAAACTTTTAAAGAGGTACTATCATTTTGAAAAAAGAACAGCTTCTATACGTACAAATTGATGTCATTATTTTTTATTGAAGTAGGTACCTACCTAAACTTATACATATAGCTAATTAATAAGGATAATTTCTTCCGGTGTTAACTCTGAAGATACCAAACCTGTAAAAAAAAATATATGATTGGCATACAAGTAATAAGACAATTCGTAAATATATCGTGAAATGCTACAGATACTCAAATACCATTACAATAAAATATAATAATATTATATTTAATATACAAATATTCAATATTTTTTAATAATAATGTAATTTACTTGTAGGTATGTAGGTGTCATCTTATGTTGCCATTTCAATAAAAAAGAGATTCTACTACCTTAGTCTGCATAAAGATTACTGACTAAACCAAATTGAATTACATAAATAATGTAATATTTCGTTAAACAGTCCTGATACAGTTCACAAAACATTTTTATTTCCTCGGTATTTGAGTTAAAGTAATTTTATCAGACAAGTAAACCTAATAAAGTCATATTTATACTTACTTTTCTTTGTTGATATTTCCATTGCCCATTGGCTGAAGGGAACCTGAACATCTGTCCCTGCTAGCATCTCTCTGGGTCTCGCATTCGTTGGCTAAGAGATGGTTGTGCCTGACAGTGGCAGCCATGTATTCCCAAGCTCTAGAGTGGGAGCAAGTATTGAGCCAGCATCCAGGCATGCTGGAGCCCCCGTTGGGGTAGTGGTCGGCGTCACCACAGGGGTCAGAGTAGCCGTACATGGCGGTGTTGGTGTGGATGACCTCGACGTAGCGGCCGTCAGTTGCAGCGATGCGGTTCCTGTCACTGCCCCATAGAGGACCGGCCGGGTCTAGGGCTGGATAAATAAAATTATGTTACATAGCATCCCACCAAATTAACCAAGTAAATAGTGAGTGCTGTTTGAAAACACGAAACGCGTTCATTACATACGAATATCAATGCTATGTGAGGCAATGGGCATGTTTGACCAAATGCATATATTTGATATGGATACTTTCTTTGACAAGGATGGATATTACAATAAACGGGTGAGTACGACATTGCCTCGCAAAGCCTTCAGTGGCCTATACCACAAAACTTTACAAGCGTACAATTCTACAAAATTGTATAAATTCCCATACAAAAAGTTGTCAATTTTGTAGAATTGTACGCTTGTACAGTTTTGTGGTATAGGGGCCAGGACGTTTGCTGCATCATTTATAAATCATATATTTAAAGAATGTGCAACTTTTGGAGGTGTTAACAACGAAGTTAAGCATTCAACTATTATAATAGGAGCATTCAAACAATTTAATAATTTTAGACTAACTTATAAGCTTAGCAATAATAAGAATTAGGTACCTGTAATCCTTTTAACCTGCCCCTGTAGCTCTCTTCCCGCGTTGCCGACCAAATGACCTCCAAGACTGAACCCAACCAAATGGACTCTATCCAGCGAGAGACCAGCGTTCTGACTGAGCCACAGGATAAACTGTCCCAGGCCGCGACCAACCTCGGCGACACCCCCCTTGGCTGTGATGTAGTTACGGTTGGCGAGACGATTCCAATCCAGAACGATGACGTTCACGTCAGCAATCTCAAGAAAAGCTGAAATATAAATTGTCTAAATTCACCCGCGAAATAGGTATTCATTATTTAGAATACCTAATATAACCTCTAGTTTACGAACGTTACTGGCAGAAACAATTGAAGTTAATCTCTGTTCGATTTGATACCTTCAGTGAGTGTCCTGCTCATATCGTTTCCTCCATGGCCGTTCCATCCGTGAGCGATGAAGACAGTTTCCTTTGCAGCATCAAAGTTGGACTGCTGTACGCTGTTGACGTCTCCTACCAGCAACAATTGTGTCGAGTGGGGATTTGCCCTAGACAAACATAAACGGTCAGTATTTTGTCATTCTATTGAGGACGAAACTAGCAAAATTTGAAGAAATTATTGGTTGAAAATTCGTAATCAATTATCAAAACATCACAACTAAGAATAAAAAGAAGAAAGCGCCTGTCCTGTTTGATTTAAATTATTTTTGCTGGACCAACAATCTCAATTATTTGTTTTCATTGTAGTAGCTTGTAGCTATTGCAAGCGCCGCAAAGTCATAGGTAGGTATAAAGGCGTATGCTGCGTATTTCAGACGGAATGTCTGGTCTTTTTTCCGGGTGAACCTTTCCACATGGGCCGGAGCCAGCAGGACCAGTATATAGACCATGAGCTACCCCTCGCTCGCACCAGTCGCACCAATACACGAGTACGACCGGAATGGATAGAAAAGCAAGTCTGCAAACTCATGGTACAGCTTTGCTGAGAGTCTGGCGGATGAAATTAGATATCGAGATTCTCTAAATTCGATCAGCACATACCTCGTGTATAGCCAGTATCCATTGTTGTTCGGGTTCCTGGCATAGCTCCGGATGTACTCTTCGTCAGCGGGTTCGAGCGTGTCGACCAGGTGGAGTGCGTGATCCCCGTCTCCCGGGAATAAAAAGTATCTGTCTCCATCCTTGTAACCCTCGGCGGGTTCTTTGATGACGCTCGCAGTACAAGCTAAATAAATGAATCAGTATCAAAGAAGTTCTCTACTGGACAGAGTGGACAAGTCCACCAAATATGTAGCTCTACAATTATTTTGCATTTTGTTGGAAGTTTTCCAATTCTTAGTTGTGCCAAGATAAGGTTATTGGGGTATAATAAATTAATTATGTTCCGAGAGCTACAGTAACGAAATCTTTAGTAAAAATTATTATTATCGGAACTAAAAAAAAAAAAATTAGTCCATCCACAAAAACGATATAAAATAACTGTAATTATTAAAAAAAATCATAAATTCACTGTGACCTGCATATCTAAGAGTACATGACTGACAGCTTTAATTCAAGTGTTAAGTGCCAATCAGAGTAAAAACTCAAAATTACTCCGATAGGTATCAGTGTTGTTGGGGCTAAGTATTACTTACTTAAACTAAAAGTTATGGGAAAAATTAAAAGTCCCATTATGGCAAAGCTACAATGTGATCCTATATAAAATATTACCTACCTAGATATGTTAAATAAAATATTTGGAAACTTGGACTGGTTACTGAGTTTTAATCGTGAAACTACCTGCTATAGCGACGGATATCAGGACAAACCACTTCATTTTCACGACAGCCGATACAAACTATGATTTGCCTAGTCCATTCGCATTGTTTTATAATCTCAGTAGTACGTTGTTAATTAGATTATCTTGTGAGTAATCACGATAACTTATATTATCTTATTAGATATTGTATTTTAACACGAATTTGTTGTCAAGATGATAGGGTCGACGCCACTGCCAACTTTTTTAGATTTTCAGCAGCTAGTGTCGGTGACGCGATAGGTACTTACATGTTGTAACCAGATTGTTCACTTGGCAATTTCATGAGTTGTCTGATTATTTTCATCAGAATTAAATCGTGATACAAATACCTACGCAAATTACACAACAATTAGTATAGCATGTATAATAAATTTGCTGTAAACGAGTTATCGCGCTTTTAGTCTGAAGTAGGAAATACTTACGGAAATTCAACTTATTTATTTGGTTTTCTCTCTGACTAAAATTAATAAAATAATATTTATTTACTTAATGGATCGTAATTTTAATATCAAAACTTTGTCTACATTTCGCCATGCTATCAATCCATAGCAATGTGTTGTTTCAGCAGCAATTAATGTCATCAATATTTAATAGTAACTATAGTAAACTCTTCTCTCTTGGTAGTGACCCTGCCTACGAAGCTGGAGGTTCCGGGTTCGAATCCTGGCGAGGGCATTATTTGTGTCACAAATATTTGTTCCTTGGTCATGGCTGTCTATGTATTTAAGTATCTATATGTATCTATCTATTATATAGTTATATCGTCCCCTGGTACCCATATCACAAGCCTTAATTGAGCTTACCGTGGGACTAGGTCGATGTGTGTAAGATGTCCCAAGATATTTATTTATTTATTATTACTTATTAGTCTCGAAGGTTGCTACATTACGAACTAATAACAGTACCTAGGTATTATACGAGTAACATGGCAATATAAAATAATTTGGCTACCAGGTTGGTAGCAGTGTTTAATATTGATTGTCATTGTGGCAAAGTGCACACAGGTAGATAAAACAACTGTTGTGTAGGTATATAACACGAATTAGTAACGCTTACGCTCGACAGAATACGGAATCATTGGAGCTGTTCAAATATTTACCAGCCTCGAACCCCTTCTCATTAAAAACCAACTTAGGTATATTTTTTAATTCGAGGAAGCTTTTCTAATATACGAGGTATTTTATTTTCCTCTTTCCGAGTTTATTTATTTATTTATTTAAAAAAGAAAACTTAAAAGTACAAAAGGCGAACTTAATGCCATAGGGCATTCTCTACCAGTTAACCTTTAGGCGAAGCAGAGAGGTTGTGGGCGGTGCTATATTTAGATTTAGATATATATATTCTGAATAACTCTATTCTAAATATAAAATACAAATAAGACACATATTTATATACCTATATACAGGGCGTCCCACGGCGATGCCACATGGAGGGAAAGTACCTTAAATATCATAGATAGCGTATTTTGCTGAAAGAAGACTTTATTTTATTTTGAAAATTAAATAATACTGCATTAAAAAAAATCCAAAAAAAATTTTGCTTTTTCTAGGCATCGAACCTACTTTAAAACAAAAAAAGAATTTTTCTTAATTTTATTCTGTCATTCGAAAGAATGGATAAAAAATAACAATTTTCCTTAAGAAACATAGTATCTAAAACTAAAAAAATAACCAAAAAAGTTTGGTTCAAAATTAGAAAAAAAATTGTAGTCGGTTCGATTTCCGGGTGAAGCAAGTATTTTTTTGAAAAACTTTGAATGCAGAATTACTACATTTTAAAAATAAAATAAAGTCTTCTTTCAGCAAAATACGCTATCTATGATATTTAAGGTACTTTCCCTCCATGTGGCATCGCCGTGGGACACCCTGTATATATATATATATATATACATATTACAATTTACATAAATACAATTAAATACATACATATTCATATAGACGAAACGTATGAAACTCACACACTAAGTGTTTATTCTGCTAGCGAAAAAAGCACGAACAGACTTCTTGAACGTAAGCTTGCTGGGGGAATTTTTGATGTGACGAGGAAGACTATTCCAGAGCCGGGCTACCTGGACAGAGAAGGAATTTGACATAAAACCAGTGTGGTGAACAGGGATAGATAGGGACAAATTACCGGAAGAGCGTAGTTGACGGTCACGAGACACGCCATAGTACTGAAAGAGGGACTTGAGGTATTCAGGAGAGTGTGGATCATAGAGAACAGAGAAGAGAGTGCAAAGCAAGCGAATATTGCGTCGTAGACGGATGGGAAGCCAGCCAAGCTGAGAGCGGAAAGACGACACATGATCGTACTTTCGGAGACAGTAGATAAAACATATGCAGTTATTAATTAGAGTTTCGAGTTATTACTAACATAATTTAATCATAATGAGCTTGCTAAGAGAAATGTTACTCTAATTAGTGTAAGTATTTTGATCTAAAAACGCATACCTATCTCTACGAGTTATTTTTTTACAGTTTTATCTAAATATGAAAAATTGAGACGCATTTTTATGGAATACCGTTATCTTGGGTTTTAACGCAACGAAACAGATAAAGAACACACCCAAGAAACACCTGTTTGACGTATTTCTCACTCTTGCTGATTATATATGATTAAGCTCACATGACGTTATGAAGGCTTTTGCAGCGTTGTATTTAAACTTTAGGTGTTGGTAGGAAAAAGGCGGAAGAAAGATAGATGTTATTTTAAGGTATTTTAAACTAAACAATGATATTAATAAAAATAAGCCTTGGCATATATCCGAGAAAATAGACTGGTGAAAATTGGCAGAGCAGTGCAGGCATCAGCCGCGAAAGCTGGGTTCGATTCCCACCTCGGACGTTGGTGACCTTGGTCTATTATCTTTGGGATATGCCATCAAATATTTATAATTTATATAATATTAAGTAGTGTGACTACTTGGAAAAAAATAAAAACACAATTCAAAATATTTAGTAAAAAATATATAATTTGATTTGAGTTTCATAAAAACTTAAATACTACTATAATATCATTTTATTTTATTATTTTGAAGGTACATCAGGTAGACAGTTCAAACAACTGATAGTTGATTGTATCCAACTTGTCTCCATTTAAGTAGGTAATTTTTTTTCCAGTCAGGGATTTGTGCAGTCGGTTCTTAAACTAGTTGATGTTCTGTGCTGGAACCACATCCACTGGTTTGTTGCATGTTTTGACCACTCTGATGCTGAGAAAATATTTAGCACAACTTTTTATTTCCCATGAATCCCATGATCCTCATTATGATGCCGCATTTCGATATAAGGATAATCAGCAAGTGTGTTTACTCTATAGAGTCCGTATCTGTAATGAATAAAAAAATGAGTACATTAATAAATCAGACATAGAAGATGGATTTCGCACTTTTGTTTAAAGAAAATAATGTAATATAACTAATATGTCGTGAAATAAAACTATGAAAACGGATAAACTCGCGTATATTAATAAAATTTAACTTCATCCCGATGTTTCGAACACTTTACAGGGTTTGTGGTCTGCGGGCGACGCATTGTTTAGTTTTATTTCACAGTAATCCACGCGGTAACCGAAGAAAATATTAATATTATCGTGATTCATAAACACCACTATTTTCGTAGAAATTGTATTGTTTCTTTATAATAATACTAATAAAAGGAATCGAAATATTGTAGACAAGTGTTCCTTACATTCAGTGTTTCAAAATACGTTTTGACAATTGGCAAGATCGTGTCAAAAACTAGATACCTATTCGTTTTTAAGGTTCCGTAGCCAAAATGGCAAAAACGGAACCCTTATAGTTTCGCCATGTCCGTCTGTCCGTTTGTGAGCAGCATAGTAGCTCAGTGGCCGTTTATACTATAAATCTGCAATTTGGTATAGGTACATATTAATCATGCCAACAAAGTGGTACAGTACAGCAACTGGTGAAGTGGGAATGATTTTTTTTTATTTGCTGTAATCCTATAGAGTGGTATTATTGATAATTGAGACCTATCTCTTAAAAAGATTAAGGGTCTTAAAAAAGTTTTTTTCTAAAGTCAATATTTTCGGAGATAATCGTTCCAATAGAAAAAAAAATTGTGACCCGCCCCCCCTATAACTTTTGATCCGTAGGGTAGGTCCAAAAAATAATAAAATCATGAATAGTGGGCTTATAGAATATTTTAAAATAAAACTATTTCGAACGTAATCGGCCCAGCCGTTTTTGAATAACTACGGAACCCTACACTGTGCATGGCTCGATATGCTCTTGGCCGGTTTTTATAATTTAATAATAAATTGGTCGACCCAAGAAGAGATGACGGGACAACCTGGATGCATTTTCCAACAACTGGCCAGAAATTGCTCTAAACGGGAAGTTTGGATATCTAAGGGGGAGGCTTTTGCCCAGCAATACAGCGAGGAAATGCCGAAAGCATCTTCGATACAAGGGCCAATCTTAAATATAGGTTAGGTTAAGTAGATTAGGTAGTTAGATTTAATCTATTTATTAATTTAAAACTTTTTGCAATATTGTAATCAAACTAGGGACTAAGGAAACTCACTGTTTTTTATTGATAAAGCTGTTCCCCATAAGGCCCGGAGGCCCGGAACACTGATCGTTGAAAGCATCATTCAGACTTGAACATTTTTTGGCAAGGAATTTGTTGTAATCAATACTAGCCGCCATATATTTCCAGGATCTGCTATGATGGCATACCAAGTCATAATAACTACAGCCGACCATAAATATTCCTCCATTGGGATAGTGGTCGGAGTGGCCTAGAGGTTTAGGATAACCGGCAAAGAAAGCGTTAGTATGGATAACTTCGACGTAACGCGCATCGGTCTTAGCTAGACGTGTTTCATCGTAACACCATAACGGTAACGCTGGATCGAGGGCTGAAAAAATATTAGCAGGTAGTGAATTAAAACATAGGTAACCTTATTATACTTAGAATATCAAACAATATCTTAAGAGACAAGTGGAATGTCCAATGTCTCCAGTCGCCACTGGTAGAAAAGGGTCATCATCATCATCATCATGTCAGCCGAAAGACGTCCACTGTTGAACATAGGCCTCCCCCATAGATTGCCACAATGACCGGTCCTGTGCCACCCGCATCCAGCGGACTCCTGCTACCTTCACCAGGTCATCAGTCCACCTTGTGGGGGGCCTACCCACGCTGCGCCTTTCGGTACGTGGTAGAAAAGGGTAATAAAAATTATTAATTGTAACATTGATATAACCTGTGATCCGTTTCGAAGTTCCTTTCATTTGTCTACCTGCGTAGCCAACTACATGGCCACCCAGACTGTGACCGACCAGGTGAATTTTGTTCAAAGACAAGTGAAAGTTATTATGAAGCCAGAGAATGAAGTCCCCGTACATACGGCCAACCGGCGCGGTTGCTGCCTTAGAAGTGACATAAGGCTGGTCAGCCAGTTCACTCCAGTCCAGGACTATGACGTTGACGTCATCGTCATTAAGGAACGCTGAAATGGATGACTATAAGTAATTTTAAAACAAAGTTCGGTGTTTTCGTTACTTCAAGCGTATATTTATTTAATCTTTATTACATAAAAAAAACCTTAATGTACAATAGGTGAACTTAATGCCAATAGGCATTCTCTACCAGCCAATCTTCAGGCAAATCAGAGAAGTTGTGGGCGGTGCTATAAAAGATTATTTACAATTAATTAAACTACTCTACGGCATAAGTATACAAAAATAACATAATATACATGTATTCATAGTATAATAGATAGTTTATATATATATATATCTGAATCTAATTGTTTAATCTGCTAGCAAAGGAAGCTGCAGCTGTGCGTAGCGAGCTGTCCGAATAGTCGACGATCCCAGACTCACAGGCGGTATTGAACCCTAGAATAGACTTAAGTCTAAGCAGAGATTTCGCCTCCTTATGTGTGTTCTATCGTCTGTACAATGGGCTGTGCTCTGAAGAACTGTTCGACATGATACCAACGTCCACTTTTCATCATCGCACCGCTCGCCACCGACTGGGCGCTCATCCTCACACCTTGCAACCTAAATGGTCACGCACCGTGCGGTTTCCGAGGAACTTCCTCCCGCGGACGGTCCGTCTGTGGAATGAGCTCCCTGCCGAGGTTTTCCCGTTGGACTACAGTATGGGGTTCTTCAAAAGAGGAGTGTACAAGTTTTTATTGGGTCGGCAACGCGCATGTGACACCCCTGGGTTTGCAGGCGCCCATAGGCTACGGTGACTGCTTTCCACCAGGCGGGCCGTATGCTTGTTTGCCACCGACGTGGTATAAAAAAAAAGGAAGCTAATTTTCTGGTGGCATTTTTAATATTTAATATCAAGTGGAAGAGTGTTCCAGAAACGAGCGGTCTGGGCGGAGGAGTTTGACGTAAAATCAGTATGGTAGAGAGGGATGGAAAGAGACAAATTGCCAGAAGAACGGAGTTGACGGTCACGAGACACCCCATACAATTTAACGAGAGAATTGAGGTATCCGGGGGAGTGTGGGTCATAAAGAATGAAAAAGAGAGTGCAGAGAGCATACGAATATTACGGATGCTCTGCACTACAAATATGTGTATTCCAATTCAACTACCAATAAATACTAAGTACCCAGCTAAAATTCGATCAAAACATAGTGCAAATCTGTAATAAAGCGCGTAAGTCTCTTGGGTTCGTTTTAAGGCAATCGAAGCACTTCAATAGGCACCATTGTTATTTCATTTCTTTACAACGCATATGTCCGCATTGTGGTTAAAGTAACTGCATTGTATGGAATCCGCGTTATCAAAAACATATTACCTTAATTGAAAAAGTGCAAAAATCATTTGTCTGTTACCTCTACTATAAAATTCAGGGCTAGTAAGTAGGGATGGTATCCTACCAAAGCCTTGAATTACGTAGACGACTTGCTTTGGTAAAATATTTCTTTAAATTGATACGAGGGACTTTGTCTACTACCTCGTTGTTGCAATTTGTATCAATTAAAGTACCGCTAAACATAAGAGGTTCCCTACGTCCACGCCAACGGCCGCTATTCCTGGTTCCTCACGCCCAATCAAGTCTAAGTAACTCTCCTCTTTATGTAGCCTTGAACCACATCAACAACATTCTGCTATAATATAGGTGGGGTCATATTATAACCCCACCCTAGACTTGTTCTCGCAGTCAGAGGCGGGATTTCTGTCCACAGCTACTCGCTATTTGGAGTCAATTAGCACTCCTACCACAATACAATATTAAATACTTTTTTAATGTTATGTGCATGTTAAAGTTCCTATTTAAATCCACTTTAAAAATTTCTAATGACTTTCCAACTTATTAAAACTTATTGACTGACATTGTACTTAATATTTCTGATTACTGTTAAATTTTATTATTTATTTTATCTTGAAACTGTACATGTAATTTTTTTACACTTTACCAATAAAAGAGTACGATTATGTTAAAGTTTAAGTCGACATCTAGAGATTAAATGCATGTTCATCGTCAATTATTATTTTGACAATGTAATATTAATGCTCGCTAATGTTATTAATTACTGTATATTGTTATTCTAATACTATCTTATAACCATGTTTGGCAATGTGCTGTAAATGTAAGTTGGTTAGTAAATAAATAAAATAAGTTGAAAACAATTATTTTCGAAGCTAATGACAATTTAAGTTTACCTTTAAGTCTTTCTTGAGCTTTGATAGTGTCATAGCTAGACTGCATTCGTCATAAGGTGCGTTTAAACCAAAAGAGCATTCGCTGTTCTAGCGCCCGTTCTAAGAAATCAACCAATCACGTTTTGTGTACCGATCGAATTTCGTAGAGTGGGAGGTTAGAACAGAGAACGCTCTTTTAGTTTAACCGCACCTATATATAGCATACGTCAAATACAAATGTGCATACCTTTAGTAAGAAGCTTATTCATTTCTGTGTTGCCGTCACCTAACCAACCATGAGCTGTGAAGATGGTAGTTTTTTTTGGGTCGAAGTCGGAAGTTCGCACACTCGTTTTATTCCCCATTATCAATACCTGTTTATTTTTTGTATGCGACCTGTTAATAAAACATTGTTTTGTCAATAGTTCGTTAGTGGTTAGGTAGAAAGAGACACCTACTAAATAACCTCTAAGTAATTATAGATATCTTACTATGAATGTTTAGTCTAACCTTCGAAAAAAAAACAGCACCCCAACGATACTTTTCTGGACCCTTCGCGCTTAGGTTCTTAATCCATACTGTCCATAGCCAAATGGTAAAAACGGAACCCTTATGATTGCTCATGTCTGTCTGTCTATTCATTCCTATGTCACAGTCACTCTTTTTCCGAAACTGTTGAAACTTCATGAGAAGATATCCACCACATTCAATTTTCACATAAAAGAAGTACAACTCGACATTATTTTTAATTAAAGGATTGAACAGGTTTTCAAAAATTATTTATATTGACGATTCTAATGTATGTTTTTTCTACACTACATACTTTGCGCGAGAGACACTTCCAAGGGGGTAAAATGTGTATTCTTCCCCCTCCGCTTTAACTTCTAAAACAAGAGTGTTTATTACCATGTTTAAACTTCCACCGAAAAATAGTAAGTTTTTTTTAATGCGCCCTAAATTCTAAAGAAGCAATAATCTACAGGGTGCTCGCGAGCATTCCAAAAGATTTTAACTACCTATGCACTCTAGACATCAAAATAAACAAAAATTATTACTAGACCTAATGTCAAATACCACCAAAAAAAATGTTTTTTTTTAGATTTTGAATACTTTTTAACATTTCCAGTACTTTTTATGATAACAAAAATTTCAGGAAATTTTATATAGGTACCTAACATTAAAGACTCTAAATATGGTCAGGATTTGGAATGCTCGCGAGCACCTGTACACTAGGCTTAAAATTATGATTATGACCCTGATGTACCTCGTGTATAGCCAATATCCGTTACTGCTAGGGCGGCTAATATACTTGCGTATGGCATAGTAATCGATTGGTTCCAATGTGTCGATCGTGTGCATTTTGCCGTCTTCACCGGGGAAGTCGTAGTAGTATCTATAATATTTCTTGCAAACCTCCCAGTTATTTGGTCTTTTATGTGTCTTGTGTCTTGCAGACGCGGCTATTAAGCAATGAATCTTATTTTACGAAATAAATCTATTTTAATGGATTACATCGCGTACATTAACTAAATTTAACTATATCCCGACGTTTCGAATACTTTACAGGGTTCGTGGTTTACGGCAAGCCGAATCCATGATATTTTAAATAGTAATAACTCTGTATGGTATACCTATATATAATACTGTCAGGAATATGCTATTAAAATTCACTACAATTATTTTCAAAATGAAGACAAAAAACAAAAAAAAATATATATATGCCGGTTCTAATCGTACACCTCTGACCAGAGAAGAAATCCCTTCCTTTGTATGATTGTATTGTTAGGAAAGTAGCTCAATTTTAGGACCGTCAAGAAACTCAGCCGGACACATCTTTACAAAAACATTTTGCATTACTTACATCTTAAAATAAATTTGAATTCAACCGAAACATACAATTTTGATTCATAGGAAATTAACATAATTTGGGAAAAAATCCCAGTAGGTACTAAAAAACCTAGCACCGTCAAAATCATTAGCCTTTAAAACGTCAACAGTTTCAGTTTCAGCGTTTGAAACGTCGGGATGTAAAATAGATAATTAAATTTAAATAATAAAAGCGATATAATCCGTTCAAACAGTTTTATTTCATGAGTAACTCTCACGGTAACCGAAGAAAATATTATAACTTATTTTAATATTTTTTAATAAAACACCCACAAAAAGCTTAACTAAAGCAGGCTACAATTTATTTACCATATGTATTTGTTGAAAACTGTTGTTGAATCCGTATACATTCAAATTAAATTTTATGGTGCGAAGGGTGATGGGCTAAGGAAAATAAAATACATATATGGGGCTAATTTTGTCTCTAGATGCAGTGATTTTAAATTATTGTAATTAATTAGACAAAATTGATTTATTGTTACGTAAAACCCTTGATTTATGAATAGGTACTTATTTTTTTAAGTCATATATATATATGTACATAGCACCCTCGCGAGCAATTTATGATATGATAAAAAAATTCCCTTTCCTCATGGGCACATTATTTTATGACAGTGTGGTAGTATTGTAATGAAAGAACATTAAAAACTCTAAATAAATGTGGTGTACGCGAGCACCCTGTATAATTTAAAATATAAGTTTAAAAATTGGTTCCAAATAATTTAGTAGGTACTTGTACCTATTTACCTTGATTAAAAATATAACAAAATCATGTTTGGACATTACCTGCTAAAATTACACAAATAAAAAGGACTACTTTCATCTTCTACCTAAATATCATTAATGATAATGACAGATTTTGCGTACCAATTAAGTATGGTGTTACTCTAAGAAAGGTTACTTTGATTGCAATGCATAATAATTGATTACGTACTTCCTTATGTACCTAAGTAATCAATCAGGTAAATAATTATTCGTTACTTTGGAGTAGAAACTTTAGTAATAATTTCAGTGCCACTAATTTCATCATCATCATTCATAATTTTAGCCATAAGACATCTGCTGAATATAAGTTTCCCGATACGAGTATTTACTTGTAAGATAATTAATCTTATTTATGAGCTCAATAAGATATATTACTTATATGTACCTACCTCTTCGTGCTAATATTGAGAACCAAATATCAGTCCAATTCCAGATGGCGTAGCCTGGAAGCAAATCGCTAACGCTCAATCGTCAACGAAACGCAACAGTCGCACTAATAAGAAAGAGTGACAGAGAGAATAAACTACGATACGCTACCGAGCGTTATGCCTTGGCCACGACATAGGCGATCGGCGGGACGGAAAACCATACGTGCAACAGTGAATTCCGATATCGGTCTCTCGATTCAACTTATGGACTGGTTTACCGCCGTCGCTGGTCGCGCAAAGTCGTGGCCAGTCCGTTAGCAATTTGCAACTTGGCTACGCAGTACGCACCCAGGGACGTGTTAGGGCATTTTACACTACAAGTGACGCTTATAAAAACGCCGATCTTATAAAAAAGCTTGAATTCCTAAAGAAACCGTACTTAATTGTTGTTACAAACCTGACTAAAATTAAGTTTTCTTTAATATCACGCTAATTAGGTGTCCCTATTTAACTCCTAATGCGTCCGTACGCATAGGTAATGATGGCAAGAAAGACCTTTATCCAGCAGCGGACTAACATAGGCTGATCTGGCTGATGATGTGTGATGTGGGTGTCCCTAAAGGTGAAAAAGCTTGTAAGACATATAACTCGGTTGACTGTACTAAGCCGCGTGTCCACAACCGGGTGGATGCATGCACAATGCGTGTGATATAAAGTATTGGAGCTGTACATGCGTACACCACGCAGGCGGCATTAGAATATTGTATCTATACAAATACTTACATTTCGTACCTACGTGGTATGTCTACGTTATTCTATATGCACACGGAGTGCTTTTAGCCTTAGAATGATAAATAAAAAAATGCTTCTCGGTGCCCATACTGAAAGACTGATTTTCAGACCTAAGAATGTACAGCGTGTATATATTAAGTCGCGATGTAGAGGCATTACAAGTAAAGATGTCAGAGCAAAACACATAAATATTAAAGTTTCGTTCTCTACTATTTCCTCCTCCAAAACGAATACTTAATTATAATCGTTAAAGAAATATTGAGCACCTTATGCACGGCCTCCGAAAATAATTATTAATTATGGCGTGAAATTAGTAGAAATAGCCGTGTGGTGACGGCAGTAAGAATACATTTGTCACCACCCCAACTCCTCCTACGGGTGTCGTAAGAGTCGACTAAGGGATTGAAGTGTCACTTACCATTATTTAATAAAAGATTGTTGATGGGCAGCAGCGTCATCATAGTGGACACATTTCTGCGATCGCCAATCCGCTTGCCCAGCGTGGCGATTATGGGCATTTACCTCCTAATGCGTCTATACGCATAGTTAATAGGAGAGGCCTACGTCCAGCAGTGGACTATTATAGGCTGATGACGATGATGCTGATGATGATGCGTGAAATTCGCGACCATTATGAGCTCCGCACAAAACTCGCTGGAGCAGTATGATTGCCTATATTTAGGTAAATTAAATTATTGTTTATTTATTTATTTGCATTTATGAACAATATAAATAAAAGTTACATGAACCCTGGAGGGTGTTGCAATTTATATTAATACTTATTACCTACTATTGATGATTAAATTCAGCAGTTGTGTTTGTATGAGCACGCATCGTTCTAACCAAAATCGTTTATTGAGGAACTCTAATTAATTTCTTTCACATCAACAGTGATTAAGTGCAATTATAAATGGCAAAAAACAATAGGTATTTAAGAATTATCAACAGTTTTACATAGTACCAAATCAATTGAATATACGAGTATTGAGTTGTATTCTATCGAACAATAAAACAGATAATTCTAAAATTTTTAAACGTATTTGATTATACAGATAAAAATAAAACATAAATTCATTAAAAAGATAAACTGGGGCAATCGGAAAGAATGCTTGTAGAGATAAAAGAAATATGAAAAGTAGCGCCTGACTCAATGGGAAAGACCGGTGACTAGCAATGTACCGAGAAGTTTCATAAGTTGCTAAACTTCTATGTATAGAGAATGTTCTCGGTAAGTAATTTAAATTTTACAAGCAATCTAATCATGCCAAAACCGTTGTATATACTCGTACATATTTTATGCCTTGTTTACTCAATTGTGAAATATAATATTCTTTAAATTTCCGAGTACATTCCCGCAATTCTGAGAAAGTTCTGCAACTTGTGCATTGCTACCGGTGACCGGTGGAACCTAAAAAATGCTACTCGTGTTGCAGTTTTTGTAACAAAATACGTTGAGAATATGAGGCGTGGAGATTTAATTTAGTTTGGTTGGGCTGGGAGCGGAATGGTCGCTCATCGGTCACTCACTAAATTGTTTAATCATCAACGAGGGACCAAACACAGACCTAACGTGTTGCATCGCCTGCAATAGACGCAAATGCCTGTACCAATAGCTTCTAATAATAAGATGACCTATTGTCATACTAATTTGACATAAGCAAATTAGTAAGTAGTCATATCAGATCACCCCTGTCGATTGAATATGAGCAAATAATCAAACTACGACGTACTGTACTGTATTTCTGGCGTAATGAAATATGTATATTAGAAAACTGTGGGGTGGGGTGGGTGTAGTATGTCTGTAGTATATTGTTCACTGCATAGATATACAATTTTTATTTTTATTTAAGATGATGGAGTTGGAGTCGATTGGTTAGTTTATTATATTTTCTCTGTTACAGGAAACACCCAGTATACATCATATGTCACAATTGTAAACAAAAAATGTACTTAGTAGGTACATACAATCGTCTTTGCTTTATGCAATGGAACACCAAAGTAGGCTAATGTCTGATTTTATTATTTCATCTAGATTAGGTACATACAGGTACATCACAAATCACAAACAACCCATCTGGATGACGAAATTTATTTTTGCAGTCTTTAAATGTAATCAATCAGTATTAGTCAATAATTGAATGTGGTTCGACTGATATTGAAAACATTGAACTAATCTTTGTGTTATCGATCGATGATGCCAATGCTTTATTTATTTGCCTTGCTACAGAACTCTCTATACATGATAAACTAGATCTGATTGTTTTGAGATTTTTTTATTGATTCATTAGGAAACATGGATACATCCGTAGTATATGTAGTAAATATAGCCTTTACCATACCTATGAAATCCATAGTTACGACACATCTTTTCATGTAGTATTCTGCAGTGCCCGAAATGATGACATTGATGACATACTGTACTGAAATGGGTCTAATAAGAATGCTCAAAGTCACCCAAAGCAATGGAGAAAGCTATGCTAGGAGTCTCTCTGCGAGATCGTATTAGAAATGAAGCAGCAGAATAAAAGTAACCGATATAGCTCTCCGAATCGCTAAGCTGAAGTGGCGGTGGGCGGGGCACATTGCAAGTAGAACCGATGGCCATTGGGGCGGAAAGGTCTCGAGAGGCGGCCATTGTGGCAATCTTTGGGGGAGGCCTATGTTCAGTAGTGCACTTTCGGCTGATATGACGACGATGATGATGATGATGATACCCGTAGATTTGTTTCCACTAAGGTGTGTTGGGTTAAAATGAAACGGTTATTTGAATGGTGAAAGAAGAGAAGTCGTCCTCCTGATGCTGGTATAATTTTGTACTACCCGATTAAAAACCGTTATACATCTTACGCCAACGCACCTTATATCGTTCATTTTAATTCGTCTCATACTCTTAATATTATGTTAAAACTTTGTCCTTGAAAACGCATCGCCCAATTCTGCTCCTGTATCTCAAATATTCAGGTAGAGGAAGTTGGAGTATAAGACGGGGACATTAAGGTATTTTACTAAACAGTCTTGTAAACCGTTTAAAATGCTTTTCTTATGACGTCGTCGGGGGACAGACCAAGCATTTCCGGTCTTTTTACCATTGTGTAGGTGCCCGGTGCCTTGGCATGAGGCCGGGACCTCTGGAGGACCTTTTCGAGTCATTCCGTTTGATTTTAACAAATTCGAACTAAAAGTGTGCCGCATGATCTTCAATTTGAATGAAAAAATTGGTGGTTGTGGAAAAAACTGCTGAACCACCACCGGTTTTCTTTTTTATCTTTTAATTTCCAAGTTTTGCCATTCAAAGTTAAGAACAAATGCTTGTACAAAATCAGACCTATTTTTTTTATAAGAGGTAACGGAATAATTATTATATTTTTTGAATTCACCTGGAATGACCCTTTCATAATATTAATTACAGTAATTTGTGTGTAATAATGTGTGGATGTTTAGACATCTCGCCGATCCATGCCACTGGCTTTTTTAGCTAAACTTGAAAATTGCTAACAAACTGGGTATTATTTACTGCGTGCATGTTCCATGCATGCACTATGCAACTAGTTGCCACCAGCAACCTCAATATTAAGTCGGGAATGTATTATCAGCCTTTCTATCTTTTAGATATTCTGATATTATCGCTGAAATCCTTTTTATCATGGATCACGGATACTTTGTCTTGTAATTACAGATGTTATTAATTAATTTAATTACATCCCGTACGTTTCGAACGCTGCAGCTTTTACATGATCCGTCGCCTACGGGTGACTGACATTGGAGGAAATTTGATAGATCTGAGGCCTGTAAAATGTAACAGCTGCTTACTGGACTGTGAATGCAACCATTCATTTGTCGGGCAGACGAAACGAAGCATCTCCGTTAGAATGAAGGAACACATAATCGCTGTTAAGCACCGTCGGCCACAGTCTCCATTCTAGGAAAATGTCATAGACACAGCAAATCATTTTCTAAATTTAGACAATCCGCTGGTTCTTGCTAAAAAGAAGAGATACGTTCTCAGAAAGTTGCGCGAGGCCATTGAGATTATGAAATAAACTTTGATGGGATAGAAAGAAGCTTTTCTCTACTATCCGTTAGTTCATCTGATCAAAGAACAGTGTAGGTATAAACTGTGAGGCTGATGAGTTTGACTGTGTTAAGTTTTTTAGTAATGCCAGTGTTAATTTATTTCAAGATTATTTTAAATTCGATATGTTTTTAAATTGTATGTTATGGTTTTTAAGATCTAATGCAAACGTTTTTTTGCCATTTTAGTATGTATAAAAACCCTTAAAATTTATGGCCTGTGTTATTTTTATGTGGGTAGTTTTGTACTTATTGTTTTATTTTGATGGAGGTAGATAATTAATATCAAATTTTCTCTACCATCAATCAATAAATTAATATAGGTACGTGATATAATCCGTTGCTTACAATAGTTTTATTTCTTGAAATGGACTTGAGAAACGTTAATATACGTGGTATAATCTGTTACAGTAGTTTTATTTTATGATTTATTATCGCGGTAAGAGAATTTTTCAAATATTCATTATTTTTAACAGAACATCGTAAACTACGTTTTATTAAGAATATAAGATTTCACGAGTACGTCGTACTAAGTCCTAGACATTTTTTTGTTTATTGCCTCTGTTCTAATTTTATTTCGTTTGGTCATTACTTATATTTCGATAATGATTCTCATCTCATTTTGTTGCGTAATTGCAAATTAAGTCACTGACGCTAGCAGTAATTCAGTTATACGACTACATAAATTAAAATTACAAGTACCTGTTATTATATTACGTTAAATTTACAACGGAATCCTACTGGTAGTGCCAAACAATAAATGCGAGAGAAGGTCACGTAGGTTTGATTATTTTTAAACTCGTATTATCTAATTCAAAAACAATTAATAATGATATCGTATCTTTTTGTGATAAATTTGAAATAAATAGTGGTAAGCATAGTGCAACACCGAAGTTTCCACTGGGAATAACCATGAAGCTGTTGGTGGTGTTATCCGCTCTTACAGCGTGTTAGTAATCTTTATATGATATTTGTTTCTTTTTATGATATTTATTTACTGGTCGTGACTACATCATAATTAATGTGATATTGGAATTTAAAATTTATATATCTTATTTACTATTTCTTAACTGAATTAATAGAATTATTCTTGTATACAAATGTGAAATATACTCTTGTCTAATAATAATTTCGAAAGCTGATTTTGTTTTAAATGTGCATGAGGAATTACTTGTTTTGTTCTTTTATTAAGTATCTTATATTTCTGTTTATTAGTGTGCGCTGGAACCGCTATTCCTCTGGTACCAGGGGATAACAGCCACTACGTTGAGGGTGAAAGCCGCTATATTTGGATGCCTGACGGCAGCGGAGTACCTCATTTAGTCGACCTGCAGGAACCAGTCGATGAAAACATCTTGCGCAATAGAAACGGTGCCAACAATGCTTACTGGCTCTACACCAGGTCAGCAACATTTTATTTTTGATATAAATCGATTAGGTATGCTTATGCCTCCTGGACTTGTGCTTTCAAATAATAATTATATCACTAGAGCTTATGATGGTACCATAATACCATGTTCGTCATCGTCGGCGTTGCCGTCACGTTCTTACAAGTAGGTACCTATGCAGGAGCGAAACCGACGCGTAGCACGATAAACGGTAAAATCGGAACCATAATAAGCTACCAAATACAAATACCTAGTCAAATTATTAACTCCATTAATTTTTACTTTGGAGGTTTGGTGAACGCTTACGAGCCAGCGAGCCACTACGTTGAACCACACCACACTAATATGAATAACGGCCCTAATATTTGAAAACTTACCTATTTACAGATGGAACCCTACTAACCCACAAGTTATAGTCCATGGCAACGCTAACACTATTTGGTCTTCCAACTACGTAGCCAGTCGTCAACTGAAGGTCATCGTCCACGGATGGAACAGCAATGGAAACAGTGAAATCAACCCACTTGTCAGAGACGCCTTCTTGGCTGTTTCTGACGTCAACGTCATTGTCGTAGACTGGCGTGCTCTGGCCAATTCAAACTACGCCACTGCTGCCGCTGGTGTCGCTGGCGTTGGACAGTTCCTTGGAAATTTCTTGGTGTGGCTGATCAATACTGCCGGAGGAAACTGGAATAATGTTCATCTGGTCGGCTTCAGTTTGGGTGCTCACGTTGTCGGTAACGCTGGTCGTACTGCAAATGGATGGCCTGTCCGAGTAACTGGTATGTTTAAATTGAATTGAATAAAACAATTTCAATCCCAAGTCACCCCAATTTATCATTGCACAATATAAATAAATACCTTTTTTTACACAGGCCTGGACCCTGCTGGCCCTCTGTGGAGCGGAAGCAGTAACGCCTTGAACGCCAACGCTGGTACCTACGTTGAATGTATCCATACCGATGGTGGCCTTCTCGGCATCTTCAACCCTATTGGCAATGCTGATTTCTACCCGAATGGTGGTAGAAACCCTCAGCCCGGCTGCTGGATTAGCACTTGTTCTCACAGCCGTGCCTACGAGCTGTTCGCTGCTACTGTACGCTTCAACCATCTGAACGGACGTCTGTGCGGCAACATCAACCAAGCACAGAACAACCAGTGCACGGGAGGAGCACTGCAAATGGGCAACGGCGTTCTTTCAAAGCGAGGGTATGTATATGTAATGTATACATTTTTAAGATGACAACGAAGATGATGGTTTATCTACACCTAACATCATTATCTTAACTAAGCCTATGATTAATTATGTCAAAAATTATTACTAAGTGCCATTATCATCAAACGCATCACATCCCGTGACTTACTTATCTCTGAGATTTCGCATTCCGATTAATATCTTTTGATTAGTCTTGCTATTCATTATTAAATTATTATATATAAGTACCTACCTAGCTTTTGCCCCTGATTGACTGCGACTTCGACTCCGTCAAATTATTTTAAGACTGTTCCGGGGACCTATGCTACTTATTTTCGGGATAATAACTATTAATTGTCTTTTCACATAATTAAAATATTTTCAGTAGATAATTTGGACATGTATGTAAATGCAACGGAGAAAGAGACATAATTATTTTCGCGTTTATATATTAGGATTAAAAGGAATTTATTATTTTATAATGTTATTTAAACTGTACCTATTTGCCTCTTTTTCAGAGCTGGATTATTCGGATTAACGACTGGCAACTCTTGGCCTTATTAAGGAAGACCACAACACGATTTACCTGAATAAGTACTCACATCATTAAATAATGTTCTCAAAACTTGTGTTTTAGTCATAAGATAAATAAATTGTGTAGGTACCTAATTATTTGCCTATTTCATTTATTTAACCTGTATGCTTAGCACATGATTGGTATGTCAGTATGTCGCCGCGAGCTAGATTTTCCATCTTTTGCTAACTATATGAATAAAATTTATATGTTGTATTAATATTAGAAGAAAATATTATTTTTGGTTATGTGTGGTTGCATTAGTGCGTACCTACCATACCTTTTAGTTAAGCATAAAATGGATTTATCTGTGAGTTCCTATAATTTGCTCCTTTATGTCTAATGTATATGTAACAGCTGTTGGATCTCCAAATAAAATAAAAAAAATAAAAGAGACATATTGTCGCACTAATTCTGTGCTAAGCCTACGTATACTGTAGTCTATAATTAGCCTACCGGCAGCGATTGATTTAATACACAATAAATGCCATGAGAAAGTTCAATAATTAGGTATTAGCTTTTCTGCTACCACAAAATGGTCAGCAGCCGATCATTTCACTACTAGCCAGGTTATGCTATGATGGTGCCTTTTTGGAGGGGGGGATCCAGAGGGGGGGGGGGGGGCAATGGGGGCACTTGCCCCCCTCACACTGGACTTATGTATGGCTAGGTGGTGTTTGAAGTATTAAATACTATCACATCATAGAGGGCACTGATCTATGATGTGATAGTATTTAATACTTCAAACGCCCCCTCAACGAAGTTCTGGATCCGCCCCTTTTTTTTCCCGTTTATCGTGCTACGCGTCACTTTAATACTTGCATGTTTGTCAGAATGTGACGGCAACGATGAAAACTGATAAACACGGCACCATCATAAGCCAGGTTATGAAATTCTAAGTTACTCAGATCATTACTAAAATATCGTTATTTCATACGTTGTTTCAAGTAAAATGTCGTTCTGTCATTCGCCATTTTGTTCAAAAGTGGTTTGAAGATTTGACTTTGGACCTTTTGATACATGATGTTAAACATAGTATATGTTTAGCATATATATTAAAGTAGCTATCGTTATATCTTTAATGATAAAATGATGGCGTGAATTAGTAGATTGTTATGAAATGATGGTGTCTGTCTGATGTTGTGGATCTTCTTTATTTATTCTGTGGGTACTACGACGATCACGAAAAGACCACGGATTCCTTTTTTTCCTTGCTGCAGTTGGAATATATCTTTGTGTTACCTAAGGAAATGTGTTAATGTTATTGTTAATAATTGAACAGGATTTTTGATTACACTAAATTCTCAACGCTTATCAAATATTAATTGATAAACTTATGATAAATACCCCAGCAAAGAGGATTGCCTTTTAATTTACCGGAGTAGCTATGAAGCTTCTAGTGGTTTTTATTACGGTACTGGCTGGTTAGTTTCAATTGTTACATATTATTATATCAATTTATCAACAATATTGGTAGGTGCCTAATTATAATAACATTTCAGGGTGTGTTGCTGCCAGTAACATAATTTCTCCGGATCCAGGAGATAATAGCCACTATGTTGAGGGTGAGAGTAGGTATATTTGGATGCCCGATGGCGAAGGAAAAAATCATTTAGTAGATTTGCAGGAGCCAGTTGATTATGCGTTGCTCAATTCAAGAAATGGAGCAAACAACGCGTACTGGCTATATACAAGGTAATAATTAATTAATACTCTGTAGTATTGCAGTTCCTAATTAAATACTTCTATCTATACCGTTGGCGAACATAATCCTTTCACAGAAATAGTATCTAATCTTGAATTTTTAGATGGAATCCAAATAATCCGCAAGTCATTGTCAATGGGAATGCTAACACTCTTTGGAATTCGAACTACGTAGCTAGCCGTCCTCTAAAAGTCATCGTTCACGGCTGGAATGGCAGTGGAAACTCAGGCTTGAACGGCGTCATTACTTCTGCTTTTCTCGCCGTTGAAGATGCTAACGTCATCGTGGTGGACTGGCGTGCACTCGCTGGCTCAAACTACATTACCGCAGTGGCTGGCGTTCCTAGCGTGGGCCAGGCGCTCGGCAACTTTGTCGTATGGCTCAGGAACACCGCAGGAGGAGTGTGGAGCAATGTCCACTTTGTCGGCTTTAGCTTAGGCGCTCACATTGTTGGTATTGCTGGCCGACAAGCGGGTGGATTACCTGCTAGAGTGACTGGTTAGTAACTAGTAACACATTTCTAGAAACGTATTTAAGTTCTGTAAGGTTCTATATGAGTATTAAGATGAAGAGTTCCGTCTTTGTTTTTAGGGTTGGATCCAGCTGGACCTCTATGGCATACGAATTCTAACGCTATAAATCGCAACTCTGGAGTTTATGTAGAAGGCATCCATACTGATGGTGGTATTCTCGGCATCTTCAACCCTATCGGTGATGCCGACTTTTATCCCAACGGAGGCAGGAACACGCAGCCAGGATGTCCCGATAGTTCGTGTTCACACGAGCGAGCTCACAGTCTCTTCGCGTCTAGTGTTCGCTTCAACCATTTTGATGGCCGACTATGTGGCAATCTGAGCCAGGCACAAAATAATCAGTGTACTGGAGCGCAGCTTAACATGGGGAATAGCAACGTAAATAAGCGCGGGTAAGTCGATCGATGTAATAAAATTTCATATGAAAAATTACCATCTTTTGGCTATTAGACCGTATTCATAATACTAAAAGGTACAAACGGCAGACTTAAAGTCGCTGTTATTAATCCGCGAATTTATTAAAATACGGGTAGTACGAACCTACGAATATTTTTTATATGACACTTTCGTTGAAAGTATAACCCAGCAGCAATTTATTTAACAAAGCTAGGTAATAAGGCTAATATTGATTAAGAATGTACTGTTTCTGTTTTCAGGAGCGGTCTTTACGGTCTCACAACTGGTGCATCTTGGCCGTACTAAAGCGATTTAAATTAACATATTTACGAATAAAAAAAGCATTATGAATAAGAGTTGCGTTTTATTTATTTATGCTGCTTTTATTTAGATTGCTTGCTTATGTATTAGCATAATTCAAAGGTGAAAAGAATTACAAACTGAAATAAACAATGAAATATTTCGAAAGACAGGTGTCTGGTTATTGTATTTCTATTACTAAACTCTTTTTATCCCTCGTGAGATAACAAGGTGACGCCAAATATTGCAACGGTGAAAAGTAGATTACATTTACTAAATACGACATGATAAAATAAAGAAACCGTTTACTTTATATTTTTATATAAAATACTTCAAATTATTAACAATGATTTCGCACAGCGTCATTCAGTAATAAATAAGATATTTTTAACCCTGTGCAAACGGTTGAGTTGGGTTGGTGTTGAAGGTGTAGATTCCAGATTCACTGAAACAAACAGAAAGGAAAATCTTAAACTCCAAAGTCATCTCGCCATCTTGCACCTTAAAGTCACCAATTTCATCATCATTGAGAAGATAATTTCCGAAACAGGACGCCCAATTCATGAGAACAATGCTATATGGAACCTCAGTGCAAAATAAAACAATAATGCCTATACAGGGCGTCCCAAAGTTATGGCACATGCCTTCATGTGCCATAACTTTAATAACTAAATAATAATACACTGTCTACGATATTTAAGGTACTTCCCCTTGGAAGTACCTTAAATATCGTAGACAGTGTATTTTCCTGAAAGAAGACTTTATGTTATTTAAAAAATTAGTAATTCTGCATTCAAATTTTTTTTTTTAATACTTGCTTCATCCGGAAATCGAATCAAATACATTTTTTTTTTCGAATTTTGAACCAAACTTTTTTGGTTATTCTTTTAGTTTTAGATACTATGTTTCTTAAGTTTTTTTTATTTTTTATCCATTCTTTCGAATGGCATCATAAAATTACGAAAAAAATATTTTCGTATTAAAGTAAGTTCGATGCCTAGAAAAAGCTATTTTTTTTTGGAAAAATTTTGAATGCACTATTATTTAAGTTTCAAAATAAAATAAAGTCTTCTTTCAGCAAAATATCCTATCTACGATATTTAAGGTACTTCCCCTTCATGTCCCATAACTTTGGGACGCCCTGTATAAATGTAATGATTTTCATATTTTTTTGTGGTTTTGATAAACGTTTCTATTACGTACGATGGTCGATTTGGGTAGACAGACACATTAATATTTTCTTTGCAATAAAATCAACGATTCTAGATAAGTATAAATCAATTGTTGCCGGTGTATAAAACGTGTGAGTATTTAATTTACGGGTGCCTTTCCATTAGAGCTGTGCTATGTGGATGCATTTTGATATACGTAGCAACCAATTGCATTCTCGGACCGTAGAACTTCTATGACGCATGTTCTACGAATTCTACGATACGTAGCTGAGACATAAACAGCTCTGAAAAGGCACCCTTAATCAAAATTATTAGTTCTTAAAAATTATCCATACCCGGTTTTCACGGAAACTCCGCCGAAAACAGCATCTCTGTCGCCAGAGCAAGTGTTCGCAACAGCTTGCTCGTAGCTCTCGCAAGCCGTGCCGACAAACTGGTTGCCACTGGTCTCTGCGGCCAGGGACTCGGCGTAGAACGCATACGCGTAAATATGGCCGCATGAGGTGTCAGCGCCGCAGCCGTTTTGGTAGACTCCACCGTTGGGGTAGAAGTCAATGGTGCCCAGGGGGTAGTCGTAGCCCAGGATGCCACTGGTGGCGTGGAGGACCTCCACTACGCCAGCGTCGTCGGGCTTGAGGATGTCGGGGTGGTGCGTCCAGCCGTGGAAGGAGGGGTCGATGGCTGAAAAAGAACATAATATACATTACATGACTTTTACATGTCGATATCAAAGAAGATAAAAATGAGTTAAAAGTTGGGCAAGTAAAACATTTGTTCCACTTTCATAGTAAATGTTGTATGAAGCACTTCAGTTCCACTTACCCAACTTGAGAAACATGAAATTGATCTGAATACTGTTAGAATTATGCTCCTCGTAAAAAGAGAAATCTGTAGGTGTGCAGGCTCGGATAATATGACAACAAATATGCAACTATGATATTTTGAACAGTCTAAAGGTGATATCAGACGGTTCATTTTTCGTTCATTTTTTCGTTTCATTCGGCATCTTTCACTTAAAATGACACGTCTGACCACGGAGTGAAACAAAAGTGCCGAATGAATTCATTAGTGAACCGATCCAACAATGTTGGATATTTTCATTCGGCATCTTTCACTCGCACTCCGAATGAACGGAAAATGAATAGTTCATTCCGTCTGAACACGGAATGAACTGTTCACTCGGATTCGGCCGACCGTTGCTACTCGAGCGTTTAAATCTATCGTCTACCGTCGTTCGTTTTTAAAAGTATCATCGTATTTTCTTTAAAGTAATTTTGCAATATGACAGGAAAAATGATCACAAACTAAACGTATTCCTCGAGACACGACTTCTTTGGACGCCATATTAACAGAAATGCGGAGTGAATGTTCATTTCTATGTCATTCCAGCTTTGCTGTGTGAACATGGAATGAAACAAAAATGAAGCATTCACGCGAGTGAACATTCATCCGAGTGAACCGTCTGATATCACCTTAACCAAATTGGTAAATATGTATAACCTATGTCTATTAAATACAGTACACAGTAAATACAGTATACAGTAGCAGAAATTTAGAGTACTTAACTTAAAAAATTCCAATTTAACATAAATTGGAATTTTAAAAAAATCGTGCACTCTAGCCTCCTCGCCATTGCGTAGAGCAGAAAAATCTTAAAATAAATACAAAAAATGGGTCGAATACTATATTCATTGTGATGAACATTGCCAATGTAAGGGCTAATATAACTAAATAATTAAGAATTTATTACGAAACCAAAGATATGTTTGATATGGCATAGGTAGGGTTCATGTGTCTATGATTAGATATAGGTACGTAATAAAGGCGTAGCATTATTGAACCTAATTACTTAGTTAAATAGGTACTAAAAAATACTAGCAGTATCTTACCAACGATTTGAGCAACATTGCCGTTGATATATCTCGAGGTGATACCAGCCAAATGTCCTCCAAGGCCAACACCAACAATGGTGACCATGTTAGCGTTATAACCGAAGTTGGTGATGAGGACATTGATGATCTCAGCAATCAGTTCTCCTGCCTGCGGCGCGTTGGCTAGGCCCACGGTGTAGAGGTATGAGGCGCGGCTCCAGTCGACGGCAATCACATTGACGTCCGCGGCGTTGAGCAAACCTGAAAAGGTAATTTGGTAGTCGATTATTCAAAGAAAATCTTTATGATTGCAAAAACCAAAAGGTTTTTAGTAATATTTATAATTTGACGGAATTTGTAGCGAAGTTGGTAGAGAATCTGCTCATGAAGCTGGAGGTCGCAGGTTCGATCGATGCGGGCATTAATTTGTGAAAAACACACAAATTTCCCCAACGTGACTTGTGCCATAACTTACTAATATAATATTGTCCCATGATAATCATTAGCTTTTATTAGGGTTCCGTACCAAATAGTTCAATTAAAACTCATATGATGCGAATCTGTTCGTCAGTCATTTCATTGTTATTACATTGAGACGAACAACATCATAATAAATGGGTTGTGACTAACATGAGAGCAATTAATGGGTATTTAGTTGTACAAGGAAATAGGTACTAAATATTTGTATCCTTGTCATTTTGCTTGCACCTATTTTTTTAGAAAGAGACCAAATGCAAATGAATAAGTCGAAAGATGATGCGCCTTTAAGAATATTTATTGTTTTTTTTAGCAGCCTGTATGGTCCCAATGCTGAGCAAAAGGCCTCCTCCCATTTTTTTCAGTTTTTGCGGTATCTGACTAACAATATAAATTGATGAATTCGGGAGTAAAATTATTAGTGATAATAACATGACACTAACCTGAAATCACGAAGGCGTTAAAGTTTCCACCAACACCTTCCCCATTGCTGTGGATTGTCAGGAAAGTGCGGCGCGAGGGCAGGAAGTTGGATGTTAGAAATGAGTTGATCGCGGGCGTGACTACCTGGCTCAGCGTTGGGTTAGTTCTGGAAAATAATACTGTTTATGAAATTATTAATTCTTTAACAATATTGTAGTTATGCTCATATTCGTCAGCCTCCGTAGCCTAGTTGGAACGGTTGGTGGGGCTCGAATCCCGGCGAGGGCATTATTTGTGTATTTATTTAATCAAAAATATATGTTTCTTGGTCATGGCTGTCTATGAATTTAAGTATCTATATGGATCTATCTATTATATAATATCGTCACCTGGTACCCATATCACCAGCCTTTATTGCGCTTTCCATGGGACTAGGTCGATTTGTGTAAGATGTCCCAAGACATTGATTTATTGATTTATATTCGTGGATATTTCGTGCGGTTTCACAATCCCCTATTAAATATATCCGTGAGATTTTATTATAAAATTATTTTTAAAAATAATAATAGAAAACATTTAAAAGAAAATTATAGCTAAAATTTTTCCGACAGATATATCTTATTCCGGACATTCCGGTAAGGTGAAACATACCCTAAGTCTTCTTCTACGTGACATGAAGTATCTCGCCATGCACATGATAATATACCTACGAGTAAACACTCCTCTACCCCAACGAGTTCTACTACATAAAAAAGTTCTTGTCGTTATTTATGCATTTCAAAATGTCACATTATTAATGTTTAATACTCGTATAAAATGGAAAACTACTTGTCGACTGCAGTTAAAATAACATTTCGATTCAGTTAGTAAGGAGTTTTTTTTATAGGCGATCACCAAAGGAAATATCTAAAGAATATTAACACTTTATAGGAATATTTAAACATTCGTTTTTAGTGGTTTGCCTGATTGGTTTGAATTCAAACTGAAATAGGGAGTTTTTTACAAACCTGGTATAGAGATGGAACTCGCAGTCAGTAGGTAATAGGTTAAAACCGTGTGCTGAAAATAAAAATAAAACATAAATATGCATTAAGTACACGTGGCCAAATAATTTTTTTCAAAGAAAATATTGAAAACATGTGAATTCGAAATAATTTTGTCATTTCTTGAATATAATTTGTATTGCCATGAACATAAAACAAATTGAAATTTGTCGTTAAAATATTGGTGTCGATAGAGCCAAAAAATCAGAACTTAAAAAAAATCCACTAAAAATGTGTGGTAAAAACTAGTTTTGTCACGACTTGCTATTTTTATTTTATATCTACGGAGTTAGGTATCTAACGATCAAGTTGAAGATACACGTTTTCGGATAGCATAAAAACTTCAGCGATATTTCAATATAATCAGATGTTAAAGACGATTCTATGTATAGTTACTTACTATGAATATCTATACAAAAAAAATGATTCCAGTATTTATAATTCGCCAGAAATTAACATCAACCGCGCGTAATTTAGGATTTAACTTTCTGTCGTTCAATTGTTATTAAACAATTCATATTAATTAAAATTTGCAGGTTCTCATTTGTAATAATGTTAGTTTCTGTGAAACTGTGTCGCTTTTGAACGTGTATTCTGATTCAAGTATTCAATTATTATGTTTTTGTTTTAGCGTGCCTTGTCGGGGGCCCCGTATAAAAAATGTTTGGAGGCCCTTATATGGAGGTAATGTAAATTAGAAAGTTTTTATTCTTTTTCCTTACACACTTTGGGGGCTCCCATGGCCCGGGGGCCCCGTATAATTGATACGGCAAATACGGCAGTAGCTACGCCCCTGGCTTGTTCCCGCTATAAATAAATACAGAATTTGTATTTTAACGGGCCTACTGCCTAGCATTGTATTTAACATCCTAATAATATAGATCTGATACGAGAGGTATGTGAATTGTTTTTTTTTTTTTTTAATGTCCCGATGATCATTTATTTAGACTTATTCGTTGTTTTTTTTTCAAATGACATTTCGATGTCATTGTTATTACACATATCTATGATTGTTAATCGTAATCTAGACTAGAACCCTCGACCGACGTTTAGGCGCAAAAGCCGATGACGTCAAACATGGTGATGCGACGTTTTGTATTCGGGTTTGTTAGCCTATCAAGAGATTTTTAATATTAATCTTCTGATAGCTTTTAATCTAGACATAAGTATTGATAAGTCGCATTAGGTAGCATTGAAATTGAAAGATAACATATTATTTTTAACAAAATCGTAAATTTCTGTTGTATAATATTTATATTTAAGTTATACGTATATATCGTAGTCAATATATGAAAAGTTAGTTCGTTTTATTTTTTTTATTATAGAAATAAGGCTATGGGCTCCTATCCGAGTTGTTAATGTGACTGACGCGACAGGACTTACAATGTTATATTCTTAAATGGCGTTTGTTTGTCCAAAAACTATTTCATACGTGATTTTTCCTTACTAAGTGACGTCACTCTATAATAAAGGTAAAGATAACTTAGGGATCCTCCATTATTTCTTACAGAAAGGGATAAAAGTAAAGTCAACGAAATGTAAAGTGTACTACCCCCAAAGATTCCCTGCCGTTTCCGATGCTTGTTACATTTTCACGTTATTGAAAATCGAGAATTTTGAGCTTTAGAATCTATCACACTGGCGACGTCTTCGTTGGAACGATAGAGACAAATGGTCAAAATTTACGAATTTAGTTGTTCGCGGTACACCTACTCTGCACAGGATGCTTAGCCAAGTTGCCAATCGCTAGCGCTTTGTAGCGTATCGTAGTTTTCCCTCTCTGTCACTCTTGCATATTAGTGCGACAAAGACAGTTAGCTGCCTTTCGCTTACGATAGACGTTTAAGCGCTAGCGATTGGCAACTTGGCTAAGCACCCAGTACAGCCTTTGCACTAGAAACGATTGGTCATCAGGGTCATCCTCGTTTTGTCTGTCAATGTCCTGTAGTTCAGTAATGATAGCCTACCTGCCACAGCAGCACACAAAACCAACGCGCACTTGATGTACATGACTAACCCAAATTAACAGTATCACTCGAAAATCCACTGGTTTTAACATCCTTTTATCAATTGCTTCTAAGAACACGTAATCCCATTGATAAATTATTGATTTACGGCAATAAAACAATCGGAAATGTTATGTATTTCCCAATGCTACCCGTGTTTGATAAAGCGAATGTTGTTTTCCGGCTTACAATAGTTATCTGCAATGATGGGTTTTTGTTAAAATCTACTGCCAATGCGAAAAAACGGCCAGGGGGCCTCAAATGGTCGAACCACATTTACTCTTAAGTAATTGTAATATAAACTTAGTTCCTGAATCTTATAATGGAATTCCATATAATCTTGTCCACTGCGTCTGGCCTAATGTTTTTACACACGTTTAAGGGGAAATTGTAACTCTCTATCTTGAAAAAAAAAACAAGTACTTAACATATTTGGAGACAACATTTTAATTATTATTTTGCTTATTCCTTAGAGTTTTGGAAAGTAATCGACGAGAAGTACATTAAAAAAAGCTAAATCATTTATACATATACAGGATGCTTCTAAAATAACTCATGAATTATCTCAATAGAAGTAAAATATTTCATTAACTATTTTTTTAATTCTTTCCTGAATCATAAAGTACATATAATAGGGTTAAGTATGATAGCACATGGTCCTGAAGCCCAAGGTGCTTAGACAAGTTGCCAATCGTCATCGTCAATCGTAAACGAAAGGCAGCTAACTGTCTTTGTCGCACTAATATGAAAGAGTGACAGAGAGGGAAAACTACGATACGCTACTAAGCGTTAGCGATTGGCAACTTGGCTAATCAGGCTGGTCTTTTAGACGAAAAAGTCGTTTTGACCTCATGTTCTGTCAGTTTTCCCTTCAATTCAGTGAATCCTAAATATTTAACATAGCTGATTTGATTTTTCTTTATCGACAAAGTTCTAAATCAGCAAGCTCTCAGTCACGCATGGGCCAGCCATATATTGAAAGGGCGGATTCCATGCCGGACCAAAGGAATTTAGATATATTTATACAAAATTCATAGATAATTTTGACAAAACACTTCAAATTGCTTGGTGTGCTTTATTAAAAACCCTATTCATTGTAATTTATGAATAAATGAAGAAATAATTCTGTACAGAAATTAATAATTATCGTTAAAATCTTTCGTTAATTTTTGGGACATCCTGTAGGAGGTATCGATGTTAGTTTAAATAGGTGCATTTCAGTACTTACCAGAAAATGTGATTTGGTTACGCAATTTTTAATAAGTTTATAGATTTGATAGTCGATTAAAGTAATTTATATCGATAGATTGATTTA
>JALPQI010004842.1:0-56144 GCA_025490895.1 Thaumatotibia leucotreta
TTATCGAAAACCGACAGAACATACTGTAATAAACCTATGATTTTGATTTTAACGCATAAATGTCTAATTTAAGCACTTTTTTAAGGCTACAAAGTTTAGTGCCCAGCGTCTCACTTTGTCGATTAGATACCTAAAAAATCGTCAATATAATATTTGCGTCTATTCTAGGGAAAATTTTCTACTTGGTCGATAGTGAGTTATTAGTAGTTTTAATATAACAAAGTATAAAGTACATTTCGGTGAAAAAAACTTGTCTGTATAGTTGCCGATTTCTAAGAATGAACTTGTGACAGTTATATATTAGTCCTTATTGATATGGGGGTAAGACAGTAGTCTTAACGTCACATATATGTATAAAGCTCATTTCGTCGGTTGACAACCAAAACTCGCCTAACCTAACCCTCGGCCAAAGCCCGACGCGTGCTGCGGGCCAGCCTTGCGCAACTTCTATACAAAGGCCATAGTCGGATTTTCATAGTAAGTCAGCCTTTAAATCAACCAGACTCTAGTATTTTTTTGTGAGTACCTCTTATGGTGAAGAATATTTCTGCTGAGTATCAACGTCCTATCGGTGACAGTTTTTGACTTATGATTTTTTTTAGTTTTTTCTTTAATGTGTTGTATCTCAGGATGTATAAAAGCGAATTGCTTCAAATTTTGAAATAATGTTCTTTATTTAGATATGCATCGAATTTAAAAAAATGAATATCGATTGTCGTATAAAAAAAAGAAAAAAAAAGACCAAAAAATTTTTCATTTTTTTTTTGTGTACCTATGAAGTAGTGACACCTCTATTTTCTTTTTCTAATTATAGACCATACATTGGCCTACTAGTTGCCTAAGTATCAAAATTTTCCAAGCGGTACTTCTTACCAAAAATCGGCAATATGTGTGGTCAAGTTCTGCATTCAATCGGTGTTTTTCAATGTAGTATACAAACTCTTCATTTATATTTGAGTTTTCTTATCAGGTTATCTTATTTAAGAGTAAATGCTAATGACAACTTAATGTCATCATGATGCAAGCTGTTTATTTCATATTTTTTTCTTACCCTTATCTTTTTTTAAATATTTGCTGCAGCTCTTGCACTTTTTATTAATATTTCCATGAAACGGATTCATTGCAGTTAAATATTATCGAGATACGTTAGTTGAAATGGTAAACGGCCGATTAATAATGAAATAAACAGCTTGCATCATGATGACATTAAGTTGTCATTAGCATTTACTCTTAAATAAGATAACCTGATAAGAAAACTCAAATATAAATGAAGAGTTTGTATACTACATTGAAAAACACCGATTGAATGCAGAACTTGACCACACATATTGCCGATTTTTGGTAAGAAGTACCGCTTGGAAAATTTTGATACTTAGGCAACTAGTAGGCCAATGTATGGTCTATAATTAGAAAAAGAAAATAGAGGTGTCACTACTTCATAGGTACACAAAAAAAAATATGAAAAATTTTTTGGTCTTTGTTTTTCTTTTTTTTATACGACAATCGATATTCATTTTTTTAAATTCGATGCATATCTAATTAAAGAACATTATTTCAAAATTTGAAGCAATTCGCTTTTATACATCCTGAGATACAACACATTAAAGAAAAAACTAAAAAAAATCATAAGTCAAAAACTGTCACCGATAGGACGTTGATACTCAGCAGAAATATTCTTCACCATAAGAGGTACTCACAAAAAAATACTAGAGTCTGGTTGATTTAAAGGCTGACTTACTATGAAAATCCGACTATGGCCTTTATGAATGTATGAAATGCGAGCGAAAATTAATGGCGGCTATTTCTGTCCCTTTTATCCGTATGGAATCGATCTCTTTCATTTCGGTGCTGTAATTACTGTCATAATTTAAGTCACAGATGTCATATATACCATAGATCAAGCAAACGTATCTACGTAGCGTGTCTAATGAACTCAGTAAAATCTACTGAGTTGTCCGTCTTTAATCGCAGCTTGCAGCTTTCGGGCGTCCAATTTTGTAAGTTGAAGTGAAGTAAGCTCCTTAAGTAATATTAATTGCAACAACACAAAAAAATATGAATACTAAAGGGCCTGAGACATATTTAAAATCATAGGCAAGTAACAACTTCAGTACAAAATCTGACACGCTCGGCCGCCATACAAATGAATGAACTTGTTTCTTCTATCCAAATCTAATTCTGTGATTTAAGTCAAAAGAATAACCGCCGAATAGTTTAGTGGTGAAAAAGTCGAAAAACATAAATAATAGCACATTACGACACAAGTGCGAAAAACATGAAATCCGAAACGAGTGGGGATGTTTTAAAAACACGACCGAAGGGAGTGTTTTAAATCGACACGAGTTACGAATTTCCTTTTTTCACGTGTCTCGTACGACGTTTTTTAGTACAGATGGCCCTCCGAAGTTTTGGATCTGACATAAAATGAGCTACTTCTCGCACTAGCGCGTAAAAAAGGCACCATCTTTACTAAAAAAATATATTTTGCAAGGTGAATTCTCATTTTAAGAGTAAACAATGTATGTGATGAACTAAGATATTATTATGTATTAACACGTTCGACGCCGGTGACACACCGTCTGTGACCAACAAATTCTGATTCCTATGCCAGTGACACACATACGTGATTAGAGTAACCTTATTCTTATGCCACTAGCATAAATCAAGTTCTTCCTCCTACGCCAGTGCCATAGAAATACGAACATTTTTGACACTTTGATGTGTCGCCGGCATAAGAGTACAATCTGTTCAGTCACACATGCGTGTCAATGGCATAGGAGTTCCATCAGATAATTTCCATCGGCATAGTATTAGCATTTAGTGAAACAGTACTGGAGGCGAACGTGTTAAAAAAACTTGTGAAGTGTGCGGGATTCAATCCGGGCGAAAGGAAGGAGAAAAACGCGTATCTCTAACAAAGTTTCCCTCGGACGAGGCAAGGTTAGTATTTCTAGACAAATTTTACTACAAATTGATCAGCAACACGTCTATTAATATTTGAGTTTTCATATAGTAGCAATAAAGCTATAATTCCATAGTGCTTACGCGTATATTATTGATATCCATTTACTAAAATTCGCTTGATTTGATACTCATTCGTATAAAAAAAACTTTCGTCGCAAATAATGAAATTCATTGTAATAAATAAATGCAATTTGAAAATTCTGTTTTATAAAACGTTTTTTTTTTACAGGTGCAAACAATGGGTAAAAGTTGTTTGTAAGGAGGATCTGGTATATGTGCCCATAGAAAAACTTTGAGAAAGTGCATTAGGTATGAGTTGTTGTGAAGTTGAGAAGTTGCATTATTTATAATCGAGTGTGCAAAATGAGGCGTATGCTGTGATAAAAAATTACCCTGTCAATAATGAGAACTATAACTTGGCATATATGGCACATTATAAAGGCAATATAATAAACCTAGACTTATAACAACCACCTACTATGAAAAATTAATTCAATGTGAAGCGGTGAAAGGATGTCGGCCTAGTGACCTGCAGCGAGTTTATAGGGTTTTTAATGAAAACTTGTCGATATTGAAAGCCTTTAAGTTACCAGATGTCAATTTCATTTCAAAGGCAAAATACATAAAATGTAGGTACTTAAAAATGCTCAAAAATATGTCCCAGTGCACGTTAATTCTGTGTAATAAGAACGTCGTAACATATTTATAAAAGGATAATTTCGATACATATTTTTGCACATGAATGTACGCTAAATTAATAAATAAAGAAATGCCCTCACCGGAATTTTTAAAACCAGGACCTCCAGACTCGCAGGCAGGGAGGATGCCAACTGAACTACTTAGGCTGTCAATTTTTGCCTTTACGCACGATGACTAGCCAAAATAGATACCTAACTAATTATATGTAGAACTATGATAATTTCATGGTGACATTCCGTTCTGGAAAAGATAATAATGATGCGTTTACATTAATAGTTATCTGTTTTTTCCAATAGGTATGTACAAATTGTCAAATCATTGTGATTATTAGGGAACCTTTTACGCAACATTTTTACATTATTTATAAGCTTTTTCTCAAACATGTAATGTAATATTGATTTTCCTTATAATAGGCTGCGAAGAATAAAGTTCCAAATGAGGCTTGGAGAATCGTTAATGGAATTTCATACAACTTTACTCCTATTTTTTAATTTCCATTTCATATAAGTAAATTGTATCATAACACATAAGCTCACGCTTGTGATAGTTGCGGAACTTTTTTTAGTGTTTCAGTTTCCCGCTGTTCTTCACTTACCCAATTTGACTTTATGTTGTTTGTTTAATAAGTTTCATAGATAATAATCACCACATTAAAAATTTAACAACAACCAACTTCAACCGATTTCTCCAAGATCCTATCATCTGTGGTTTCCATCATTGCTTTCCTATCCTCAAATCCTACTTTCTGAATGCAAATTCTAGTAATGAATGAAAACTACCAAAAGCGCCATATATGTACCTATAACATTTAAAGAGATCCCTTGATTTCTCCAAGATCCCATCATCAGACCAACGGTGCCAACGAGACCATCTCGGGGTTATACACGTTCGATTCGAACACAAAAAAAAAATATCGGTTTACGATTCTCGGAAATATCGGGTAACATACATACAACAAAATAAAAAAATCTGTCGAATTGCGAACAGTCTCCTTTTTTTGAAGTCTGTTAAAAATATTTCGAACACGTGTAATGTAAGTACTTATCAACGTAACGCTTATAAACTATATCAAAATTAACATGACATGCTGTTTGGCATTTAGTACGTCATCGTGATTGTGCACTTTATATTGAACATGTCGGACGCCAAGAACACCCTGGTCTCGTTTCCAGTCGTGTCTACCACGCCAGCATCACCTAAAGTGGTCATGGTAGACACTGTCAAAGGAATTGTCTAACTGAGATTTCGTTAGTCGAGATACGACCCCATCGGCCATCTGCTCTGCGTGCAATATGGCCTGTCCATTGCCACTTCAGCTTGCTAATCCGGATTGCTATGTCGGTGACTATTGTTCGTCTACAGATCGCCTCTTTTTTTATTCGATCACGTAAAGAATCCCCGAATAGCCCTCTCCATAGCTCGTTGAGTGACTTTGCACTTTGAGGTGAGGCCGTAGTGAAGGACCACGTTTCCGCGCCGTAAGTCATCACTGGTAACACACATTGATTGAAGACTTGAAAAGTTTTTTTTTGCGTTAAACTTATTCCATACATTTAAAAAAATGGCGATATTTTGGGCCTATATTCTTCTTGGGGTATATATTATCATCTATACAATATACACAAAATAGGGAAAATAGACGGAGATGACGGAATGATCTGAGGCCCAACCGCGAACCTCGAACGACATGTTATCTCCCTGTGGCACTAACGTACAAATTCTTAAGTGCGAAAGAGAGGCAACACTTCGTTCATGGTCCGCGGTAGGGCCTCTGGACTGGATGCATACCTAAACGACTGGCAAGAGATCGTGCTAAGCCGGGAGAGTTGGAAGACAAAGAGGGAGGGCTTTGCCCAGCGGACACTATAACGGCATCGTAATAATAATAAAAAAGTAAAATGGATGTCGATGATCGATTTGTGGACAAAGCCAAGTACAGCTAATTAACACTTTGTATTTCATATGTATCATATGAGATAATGTTATTTATTTATCAACCAATAGAATGAATAACAAGTCTCAAATCCACAGCGCAGGCTTCGTCAAGTGGGAACAAAATATTAACAATTGTACCATATTGTGTAACGTATGATCATGAATTTAGTGAGTGTTTCAAAAGACCCAGATAACAAGAATATGAGTAACGGCTAACTTATCCCTAATAGTGATCTCTTCCAGCCAACCCTTGAAAACAAATAAAAAGATATAGAAAAAAAGTGAGAGGTGAGGTGATATTACGAAATCTGTGGGTCGCTTCTGGGTAAGATTGGCACAAGACCGGGACGGATGGCGTAGGCTTAAGGTGCGGTTAAACTAAAAGAGCATTCGCTGTTCTAACCTCCCACTCTACGAAATTCGATCGGTGCACAAAACGTGATTGGTTGATTTCGTAGAACGGGCGCTAGAACAGCGAATGCTCTTTTGGTTTAAACGCACCTTTATGCCCAGCAGTGGGCACTCAAGGGCTGGTGATGAGAGAGGTGAGTCTAAGGGTCGATGTTTAGCTTACCTCAGCTCTATAGTCGTCCCTCAGTTCCGCGACCCGGTTGGAGTGCTCGTCTCTGAGCGACTCTATGGCCGCTCTGTTCTCTTCCATCATGGCGGCTCGCTCTCTGTGCCACTCGGTAGAGTTGCTACAGCTATAACCAACTTACCTCAGCTCTATAGTCGTCCCTCAGTTCCGCGACCCGGGTGGAGTGCTCGTCTCTGAGCGACTCTATGGCCGCTCTGTTCTCTTCCATCATGGCGGCTCGCTCTCTGTGCCACTCGGTAGAGTTGCTACAGCTATAACCAACTTACCTCAGCTCTATAGTCGTCCCTCAGTTCCGCGACCCGGGTGGAGTGCTCGTCTCTGAGCGACTCTATGGCCGCTCTGTTCTCTTCCATCATGGCGGCTCGCTCTCTGTGCCACTCGGTAGAGTTGCTACAGCTATAACCAACTTACCTCAGCTCTATAGTCGTCCCTCAGTTCCGCGACCCGGTTGGAGTGCTCGTCTCTGAGCGACTCTATGGCCGCTCTGTTCTCTTCCATCATGGCGGCTCGCTCTCTGTGCCACTCGGTAGAGTTGCTACAGCTATAACCAACTTACCTCAGCTCTATAGTCGTCCCTCAGTTCCGCGACCCGGGTGGAGTGCTCGTCTCTGAGCGACTCTATGGCCGCTCTGTTCTCTTCCATCATGGCGGCTCGCTCTCTGTGCCACTCGGTAGAGTTGCTACAGCTATAACCAACTTACCTCAGCTCTATAGTCGTCCCTCAGTTCCGCGACCCGGTTGGAGTGCTCGTCTCTGAGCGACTCTATGGCCGCTCTGTTCTCTTCCATCATGGCGGCTCGCTCTCTGTGCCACTCGGTAGAGTTGCTACAGCTATAACCAACTTACCTCAGCTCTATAGTCGTCCCTCAGTTCCGCGACCCGGTTGGAGTGCTCGTCTCTGAGCGACTCTATGGCCGCTCTGTTCTCTTCCATCATGGCGGCTCGCTCTCTGTGCCACTCGGTAGAGTTGCTACAGCTATAACCAACTTACCTCAGCTCTATAGTCGTCCCTCAGTTCCGCGACCCGGGTGGAGTGCTCGTCTCTGAGCGACTCTATGGCCGCTCTGTTCTCTTCCATCATGGCGGCTCGTTCTCTGTGCAACTCAGTAGACAGTTGTTCTCGTAGCTCGGAGAGAGCTCGTTCGTTTTCTATTAATGTAATTAAGGTTTTCGGTAAGTTTACATCACACGTTTTATTTGTCTAGTTACCTACGAGTATATAAACTTTATTGCAATAAGAAAAAAGGAAATGGCGGACTTGTTGACAATCAAATTAGTCGAAATTGCTACAGACAGTTCCACAAGAACTGGGCTTTATTATAATCTGCTTTATTGTTGACTAACCCCCTTATTAATAAACGTCTCTTAACTAAGAACAATAATTTGACTTCGTAATTGTTTATTTTTTTTACTAATATATAACAATCAATAGAATGTCGAATTTACAAGAATATTATTAAAATTTTGGGGATACGTGACAAAAACGTGTACGTGCTGTGATCAAAACATAGGACCAACATTCAAATGCATTTTCGAGATAACACAACATAAACATATCACAAAAATTGAGCTAAAGAAAACGCTAATAGAATTTGATATGCACCTCACAAATTTTATGACAGCAGCAAACATCACATCATCAACCTATGATAGTCCACTGCTGGACGAAGGCCTCTCTTATTAAACTATGCGTATAGACGCATTAGGAGGTAAATGCCCATAATCGCCACACTGGGCAAGCGTATTGGCGATCGCAGTAATGTTTCCACTATGATGACGCTGCTGCTCATCATCAATCTTTTATCAAATAGTGGTCAGTGACACTTCAATCCCTTAGGGATTGTGCATAAATCACGCGAGGTCCTATAGGGGGGGAGGGGTCCAAGAAAACATCACGAAAGATCACGGTAGGGGAGGGGGGGGGGGGTACAAGGAGACCTCACGTGTATTTTTCTACGATGAACAAACTAAGAAATATTGTGAATTTCGGCGAGCGAACGTGAAAAGTTGAATGAGAAAAATACACGTGAGACTGCTGGGGAGGGGGGGGGGGCGGGGGGGCTAGCCAAGAAACTCACCAAACATCACCATGGGGGAGGGGGGGGGTCAAAAAGTAGCCGAAAAAACCTCACATGATTTATGCATGAGCCCTTAGTCGACTCTTACGACACCCGCAGGAGGAGTTGGGGTGGTGACAAATGTATTCTTACTGCCGTCACCACACGGCCGTCAGCAAACATACCCTGGGTGAAACTACAAAATACAATTAATACATCATTCATCCTGTATCTATAAATGCAATCGATTATTCTATTACTTTGTGAAATATGCAACACGATACTGATACTGATACTAGGGCCACTCCAGCCAGCAGTTCTGCTGCAAGGACTCGGAAGAGGTGACTACGAGAGGGAGGAAGTGTTAGTGCAAAATGGCATATGGTGTTCGCATGTCCGTCCTGCCTCACCATAAGTGGTACCCAGTCGATGGTGAATGTCAGTTTCATACCACACCGACTAAACCTCAAACACTTACTTTGTGAAAAATGCAACACGGAAGATTAAATAAAAGCATCATACTGTATGCAAAATTAGGTACGTAATCCGCATGATTAGTTCGACACCTAATCATGTAGGTATATTATACTTTTATCTACTTCCAGTGCATCATAATATTAACATAAAAGCATCGGTGTCAGTACATTAGTGTTGACATTATAAAGTAAACTTCTTTTTGTTTTTTTTTCAGTACATATTTATTGTAGGATATTCTTACACAAATTGAATAATTTCAACTGATTTTTTTGTTATATTTAGAGGTATTTTACTTATTTTTTTTTTATTTTTTTTTATTTTTTTATTTATTTAGTGGATATCAATGTAAATAAAGGTAAATTATCATTCTAAACTTATGATAGTTATGATAAGGATGTAGATAAAGTTATGTAAGTGACTGTACATAATTAGGCTTTAAGCATGAGTGTGGTTTTGTGAAACGAGCCGTAGGCGAGTTTCATAATAAGATCACACGAGTGCTCTTATTATGCGCCAGCCACATAAATAACTATTTTCGTGACAGTCCTTATTTCAAATGTCTTGAGAATCAGCATCTATGCATTTTTTTACGCAATTGTTCACCCGATCCGCATTATACGACTGCGGATCTATAACGAGTTGCGTATGAAATATTAATGGAATAGTCTTAAAAAAAATCGTTTAATTTTTTATGCCAATAGATTCCATTCCTATCCAGTGCCAATAGTTTCCTAGGGGTCAACTTATGGTAATGTACAAAAAAAAGTCAAAATTTCAAGAAAACTGTTTTCATACATTTACTATGAAAAAAAAGTGAACCTTTAATTACAGGTGTCAAACTAAAATAAGAAATACCAACCAGTTTGCAGCTGAGTCCGCTGTTGGGCCAGCTTGTCTCGGCTCTCGTCCTCCAGCAGGCGCGCAGTGTGGCGATAGTCCGCCTCCGCGGCTTGTTCGAGCGCCCGCTTCCGCTCCGCTTGAGCGGCCGAGTGCGCCTCCAGCGCCGAGCGGTGCGCGCTCTCCGCTGCCGCTAGTGCCTTGGGACAATTTACATTCAATCATGCCACATTGTCGTAACAGATGTGCGTACCATAGAAAAAATGCACTGCGAAAGACTCAGGTTGTCACGGGATGCCTATTCTATGGTAAGCACATCTATTACGACATTGTGGGATTATCCCTACGGCCACATATAACATGGACATCTAACGCCAGCTCAAAAATGCCCCCAATATCAAATGTTCAATTGTGCCAAGATGGGCAGGACATAGCGCTTTTCTTAACACCGCGCATATTTCGGCGCAACATCTTTGACAAATGTTTATAGAATAAAGCCAATCAAAACTTTGAGGACCAATCACAACTATTTTTAAATGGCGGTTTAAGTTTTTATACGTTGATATTGAAATTCATTACCGTGATGCATTGAAGAGGGGGTGTGACACTTGTGAATTAAAATTCAGGACCACTTTTGAAAGGCAATTTAGTATGGCGTGCGGCTTCCATGTTTTATTTGTTCGTAGGATTATCCGAATTGTAATAAAGTAACACCAATATCAATTGTTCGACGACTTCCTCGCACAACGCATCAGTATTGCGATACAGCGAGGAAATGCCGCCAGCATCCTCGGTACAATGCCACAAGGGCCTATCTTACAAGTGGGCTAGGTCAGTTCGATTAGTTAGACTTCATTTATGTATATAAATTGTACAGTTTTGAAAACAAAGAACGTTAAAAAAATTGTTTCATTATAAATCACAACAATAATAAAAAACCGACTTCAAGCCATTTCTCCAAGATCCCATCATCATTACCCTGACTTGGTGCCAAGGGCACCATCTCTGTTTCTTTTGAAGTCGGTTAAAAAAGTATTATCGTAATCGGTTGGCGTGATAATGAGTTATTCGCCCATTTGTCGTGCATATGCTTAATACAAATTTATGACTTATATGGTTTTCTCATGGATCCTACTGTCAGAACTAGACCAAATTAAAATGGGACCAATCGGTAACCATTTCAAATAAAAAAATAATTGTCAAAATCGGTAAGTTTTTCGTCGTAACTCCTATTACTATACAAGTGAGAAAAAAAATCGAAACGAGTGGCGATAAATTAATACACGACCGAAGTTACGAATTTCCTTTTCGCACGTGTATCGTACAGTGTTTTTCAGTACAGAGGGCCCTCCGAAGTTTTCGGTCTGACATAAGACATAAAATGAAGCACTTTTTGCACTAACGCTTAAAAAAGTACCACCTATACTTAAAACTTATTTTTTGATTACAATGCCTGAAAATCAAAACAAGAAAACACTTAACTAAACAACAAGTCACTAAAATAATAATCACCAAATTAAAAATTTAAAAAAACCGACTTCAACCGGTTTCGCCAAGATTCCCGATTTGTTTCCATCATTGGTTTCCTCAAATCCTACTTTCTGAATGCAAATTCTTGTAAATGAATGAAAATTACCAAAAGTGCCATACATGTACCTATAACATTTGAAGAGATCCCTCGATTTCTCCAGGATCCCATCATCAGACCCCAACTTGGTGCCAATGGGACCATCTCGGGGTAATACACGTTCGATCACAAAAAGAAATTTTAGAATCGGTTCACTATTCTCGGAGATATCAGGTAACATACATACAACAAAAAAAAAAATTCAGTCGAATTGAGAACCGCCTCCTTTTTTTGAAGTCGGTTAAAAATTAAAGAAAAAACATTTTACAGATTATTGCTATTACTAAATATACTGGTTTCGTATTCTTGACAGCAAACACTTTCATTTGATACCCATGCATGCATGCATCAGCCTATGATAGTCCACTGCAGGACGTAGGCCTCTCCTATTAACTGTGATATACGCATTAGGAGGTAAATGCCCATAATCGCCACGCTGGGCAAGCGGATTGGCGATCGCAGTAATGTGTCTACTATGATGACGCTGCTGCCCATCATCAATCTTTTATAAAATAATGGTCAGTGACACTTCAATTCCTTAGTCGACTCTTACGACACCCGCAGGAGGAGTTGGGGTGGTGACAAATATATTGATACCCATATCATGGGGATTTATTTCATCCTTCGAAAACCGGGACATGGGTCAAATTAAGATTTCAAGAGTTTTTTACATACACAGTTAGTTGGGCGTTTTCACAAACCGTTGTTGAAATAACCTTGTTATTCAATTCGGACAAGTTTGAGCTTGTTCTAATCATGATCACGAGCTCCTTCGATTCTAATAGGAGAAAAAAAATGTCCCAAAATGTTTTTTCCATTACGATACCGTTTTTTCATAGAATAGATGTTCAAAGGCGGTAGCGTAATTGAAGGAATGAAAACTGTATGAAAATTATGGGACATATTTTTTCTCCTAAGAAAATCGAATGAGCTCGTGATTCTGAGTCGAATAAGACTAAACTTGACCAAATTAAATAACAAGGTGATTTCAACAACGGTTTGTGAAAATGCCCAGTTATAAGTGAAGCTAAAAAAATAAAAAAGCCTGTTAAAAATAAAAAAGTAATAAATAAAAATTGTAAGTCACATTACGTCTCATGTTTTTTTTTGTAATTTCTCGTAATGCTCCTCTTATTTCAATATTGCAAATCCTACCATTATTATGAATACGAAAGTTTATAAGTATAGATGAATGTTACTTTTTGACGTAAAAACCTTCTAAGGCCCGGCCATAGAGAAATATCCAAAATTTGTCCTTGAAATTATTACTTACCTAGTCGGAAATAAAGTCGATTTCAAATGTTCGAAAATTTTACGAGTCAAAACAATTGTAATTAAGTACTACAGGTAGGACCATAGGCCTTAGAAGGATATACAGAGACAGACACAGACTTAATACATATGGGTGAACAATTTTTTTTTCGTCTGTTATTCCCATGGTTACGGTCACCTGAGTCACACTGGCTTTATGCAAAATTATGCTACTTAAACTATACAAACATGCATCCTTAATAGGCCACCTACAAACATGGACTTCATGCATGTATGTATAATTTAAGTAGCATAATTTTGCATAAAACCGGCGTGACTCACCCACCGTAACCATAGCAATAACAGAAAAAAACTTGGTTCACCCATATACATTGTGAATGAGTACCTCATCTATTTCCTTTTTATGTCGCTCAGCCTGCTCCTGCAATCGCAATGTTTTCTCCTCCAAAAACTTCTCTTCTGCCTCTTTCAACTCTTCCTGTAACTCAGCTTTCAGCCGTTTCTCCTTTACTACCCACTCCATCTTCATCGCCTCTATCTCTTTCTGCAGCGACAACTCCAATCTTCTCCTCTCGTCTGCTTTACTCCTCTCTACCATCTCTCGCGCCGGATCCGCCAAAGGAGACTTGATTGACTTCGACAAACTGTCTTCTTGGGACTCAAATTGGTACACGACAACAACGTTATCCGTACTGGATTTGCCTTGAGACAATATGACGCCATCTAGGCGAGGGCTGGTCAAACCTTTGCCTAAACTATTCGCGGAATCCGACGATTTCAACGGAGGTATCACTGGTTTATTTGTAAATGAGGATAAGCCGGACCAAGGTTTAAATTCTCGTGGCGACCTGTCTGTCAAACCACTTGGAGATATTTTTAACAGCGGGCTTTTAAAAGCTGCCTCTGAACTGTCCGATCTGGATTTGAGCTGCGGGCTATTTAAAGCCCCGTCTACACTATCTGATCTGGAATTAGTCTTTGATTCATCATTGGCCTGTTTGAACTCTTTAAATTCTGTTTTAGATGAGCGGAAAAAATCTAACTTAGGAACTTTTACGTTTGGCATTGGAATGTTGTCTATTATTCTAGGGGATTTGCTGGACTGTTTAGAATTAGTTGAATGTTCTGACAAGTCGTCTTTTACACTTTCTTTCTCTTCTTTCGCTTCTGGGACGTTCTCTTTTTGGTCGTTAGAGTCGTCGAGATCGTTTAAGTCCAGATTGGCAAATTCTCTGTCGGGAGAATCTATGGAGGTTTCAGATTCTATGCTCTCCATGAGGTTGATGGAGATTTTACTCTTTTGCGGTATCATTGGAGACCTGTAACAAAGATCAGTTACTTCATTTTTTTGGTTGAAAGAGCATAAGTTGCACCAAATGCTTAACGTATTTATTTTTTAAAGGACTCTCATGAAAAATCGCCGGGATAATGCAATACTGCCTATCTAACACATGTGACATGTGTTCCAAAAGCTTATATCAATCGCATTAGCCAATGTTGAAAGTAATGGTTATTATAAAAATCAAAAAAATACCCATACCTCAGAAAATAACAAAGACAGAAAGCTCAAATTTATAGTAAATAATGTTTGTCACAAGAGCTCTTTAAGAAATAAATACTGTAAGAATTTGGTGAAAGGGCCGATTCTCTACATGTGAACACGGCTAAGCTCTTTAATGACCAATTTTCTAAAATACTGTATACGGGTCGATTGCAAAATTTGTACAGTCGCCATCAGATAATCGTAGCAAAATATTATTAACATTAATTAATGTAATGTAGGAGCCTGTAGAACACTGTACCTGGGCCTGGGGTCCTTGTCCGGAGGCTGCAGGCCTGGCTCCGGAGCCGGCTCGGCCATGAGGTCGGCGATCTTGTGGAAGCTGTTCTGGAACAGCGCGGGCTGGATGTAGGAGCCTGTAGAACACTGTACCTGGGCCTGGGGTCCTTGTCCGGAGGCTGCAGGCCTGGCTCCGGAGCCGGCTCGGCCATGAGGTCGGCGATCTTGTGGAAGCTCTTCTGGAACAGCGCGGGCTGGATGTAGGAGGCCGGAGGAGGCCGGAGCAGGCGACGACGAGGGGACGACGACGGAGGCGATACCCTCTCTAGAAACGTACACAAATTAAACTAACAGCAGGCCTAGCCAAGATGCACACGGTTCGTATCGTAGCGTTATCTGCAATCGCTAGCGACTTGGCGTATTTGCCTAGCTAACATGCCAATTTTTGCGCAAGCGCTTAGTCGTCACTCCGTGCCACTAGAAACCAAATTTTAGTCTATGATTCGTTGAGAAACGTCATCCTGGCGCAAGTGAAATTTCAAAATGGCCGCCATTGTCAATCAAATTGTCAAATTTATTCAACAAGTGCAGTGCATTTGTGTTCGAACATTTAGGACAAAAAAAAATTAATGATGTGCTTATTTGACTGTTCCAAATGGTTTTCGAATAAACTTCAAGTTGTGTTGTTGAATGTCGTGTAGGTAAAATGCACGAATTGAAAATGTTCTGGGCAACGGTTTGTACATGAAGATAGTGGAGCAAATGCCCGATTTGTTGTTGATACAACATTTCAGAATCAGTAGAAGTAAAGTTTGCTTCGGGGGCTCTGCTCGGACCTGTGTACCGACACAAGAATTCGTGATTCGAGGGAAATACCTCTAGAAAACAGGTAAGGAAAAGTCATGAGCCCTCGAGCTTCCGCCTTATTTTTCACATCTCAAACAGATTAACTTTTGGAATTAGATATCTTATTCTATCCTCGTAAGGCCCACCATAGTTACTTTTCTTATTTTTAATTTGAACCTTTCTATGTATATGTGAATTAGTAAGAATTTCGTTAGTTTCAAAGAGCAATGAAACATAAGAAATTCTACTTTAATTGGTTCTAGAAAGATTCAAATTGGATTGCAACTATGTACATTGTAATGTACAGTCACGGACTTTAATTGATAAGCCACTTGTCACTGTGCGTATTTTAGCCGTGTAATGCAAATCGGGTTTAGTCGCTTTTACTCGTAAATCCTAATAAAGGAAGTAAAGTCATCGTATAACAGAAGAGCAAAAATTATATTTCTATCTTTATCATTGTGCGTGTAATGCAAATCGGGTTTAGTCGCTTTTACTCGTAAATCCTAATAAAGGAAGTAAAGTATAACAGAAGAGCAAAAATTATATTTATATCTTTATCATTGTGCATTTATGAACTGTCACTAAGGTTCGAATCTCTTGACTAAAATGTTAAATGGCGAACTTGACATTACATTCAATGCACTTAGCTTTATAATTGGTATAACTATGACGTATTATCGGAGGTGCTCGTCAGCAACTCGGCACAAGCGCCATGGTAGCGTAGTTTTCTGCAAATAGGTTATCATTTCAAGCGTGGTTTCGATGAGCCAATTAAATGTCTTAACTTGACTTTACAATCGCAAAATATAAAAATATTTCGTTTCAAGATGGCGGGTTTACCGTGCATTTTCAAATCTGGTATCACGACTTCGGCCGAACAGCTCCGTTTTGTTCGGAAGGTGACATTACCATGGTTAGGTTACGTAATAACAAAAAAGATTAACCAATAATAATTGATCCATATTTTTCCGGAAGCTAACGTTACTATAGTTACGTTATAACATCCGCTTTAGTCCTGAGACGTCAATCTAACTTCAGAGCCCAGATGGTAATTTGACTGCTAAGCTGCTATGTAGGAATTTTCGTTCTCTTTCCTTTTAACGGCTGTCACTGTCAGATATTTTTTCAAAGCTAGAATGTCAGTCAGAAACTATCAAGTCTCTATTAAATATTTGTATGGCTACTGACAGATTATACTTAAAAATAAAAATGTATGAGCACTATCACTTACCGTTGACCACAATTGGGAGTGGCAGAGTGGCAGATATAATTAACTTCCAGAAAACATATTCACACTGTCTATTTATAATTTATTTAATCTGCATTTTATTATTTATGATGATTTAGATTAATGTATTTCCAGTTAACCGGTACCTGAGGGTGTGATTGATTTGTGTTGTTGAGTGCAAAGAAATTATACAGCCGGCAATAACAGCTTGAAAAAAAAATTACTTTATAGAAATTATTTTGTAACTATCAATTACCTATGACCTTCAGTCAGCTATTTGTATAGGCCTCTTTCACTGTAGGTACTAAATGAGTATTTTTCAAATTAGATTTTTTTCAGGTTATTCTGGAATTTCTGGATATCCATTGCAGCCTTGGCTTTTAATCCAATTCTTAATGTTGCCCCAGAATCTTTGGAAGAAGCAAGTTCAAGTGTGTAATTGTATAGTGTTGTTTAGGGGTCCTAAAGTCTCAATGATAGTGCTTAAATAAAAAAAGAAAACTATCAACCAGATATTGTCAGCAAAATTACTCTTGCATGCTGTGCCCCCTTAGGGCCCGCCATACAACTGCAAGTTCTTATGAAAGTTGTAGCGGAACGCAGCTATTAGCTGGAATGAGATTGTGATATTCACTTTTCAATCCTTAGTATAGCTGTATCTTTACTACACATCTCAGCGCTGCACACAACAAATTGTGAATTAGATATGTATGTACCCATGTAAATAAACTTTTTACAAAGGCAAGTGTTTTTTTTCTGTATTGGATGTTTATATACATGATTCCAAAATTTGTAGGAACTGTGTGTGAACTGTCAAGGGCAGGTCCTGGTATAGGCCTCAAATAATTCTCAATGTTAATGACACAATAGCAGACCCTTTAAAGCATACAGTCCCTATGAAATTTGCTCCTTGTCAGTTAAGGATGATTCAATACTTGAACAAGCGAGAGAGATCTCAGAGTCCACTGTAACAGTGCAGTGTTTGTTTGTATATGTACAGTAAAGGAAATTAATTCACATACAATGACAATGACAGTCAATTTGAAAGTCACTTCTTAGAGATATTATTGTCACTGTGATAAAGTATTAAATGGTAGGTATATAAAATAAGTAAATTTTCTTGACTGTAGCCATATTTGATCATCATCATTGCAATCATCAATACTTCAATGAGATGAAAAGTACCTATTGTGAGTGGTTTAGTAAAAGCGTCAGTCTTTGCCATATGGGTGCTTAGACTTCATTCATAGGTATAAAGTAGGGCTCGTGGTCGTGACCGTGTTTCGTGTAACCGTAGCCGGATCCTCGTTGCCGTGTTACACGGCCACGGTTTTAAGGCCCGTTTCCTGCGTGTTACACGGCTACGTATCAATAAAGTTACGTATACACGTGTAGGGATACGTATCTTAATTACACGCAGATCCGTTCCGCCCGCCGCGTTGTTGAGTGACGATTCGATGCGTTGTCTTTAAGGACTAAGGAAAACGGATGAGAATGTTCCGCGATATTTGTGAATCTAATTTAGTGGTTACCTAATTGCCTTTCTAACGTAAAGTGCGATAACTTAGTTGTACTTAATTTCAGACTGATAACGTGTATACGTACTGAGATTAAATTTTACATATTAATATTTTACTTTTTAAGGTAAGGAGGGCAGAATTATAAAATATAGATATTTTCTGAGTTCAATATTAATAAAAACTGACACATTGTCATGTATTAATTACCTAATTTAATAATGAGATGTGAACGGAAGTTAAAAAATACATAACACAGTGCGGAGTAAATATTTTTTCTTAGTTCTGAATATCATAATTTAAGTTTTTCTATCGTGCAATAAAGTTGATATAAATAAATACATAAATCAATATTGAGGGTACCAGACAACGATTAATCTATACTAGGAAACCCATAACTCAGGAACAAAATAAATGCGTCATAAATATACAAATTTACAGCTTTATTACCTACAAAATAAGGAACTTTTGAAATACAGGGTGTTTTTTTTTTGACCGTTCAAATTCTACGTAGTGAATGTGTAGGTCATACTCACCAACTTTTACTATGGGGACAAAGTCGAAATCGCGAAAAAAAAATCTGCTGTTTCATACAAATTGGCGGCATTACGCCGACCGAAATGTATGAAACAGCTGATTGTTTTTTCGCGATTTCGACTTTGTCCCCATAGTAAAAGTTGGTCAGTATGACCTACACATTCACTACGTAGAATTTGAACGGTCGAAAAAAAAACACCCTGTATAAAAGGATATTAAAAAGCAATATCATTAAAAAATACAATATACTAACTCATTGGATGGCTTGACGATGACGGGAGATTTTAGGTGCACCGCTTTCAAATGCTTTCCTATCGATCCTGTTGTACCACCACGACACGAAAACTCATTGTTCGTACGATCATTGCACAAAGTGCATAAAGCCGTGTCACCGACCCCGGTGGCATAACTCCACACCCAACTGATCTTCATTATTAATACACTTTAAAAACGGTATCTTCTCACCAACAGTAACGTAACAATACAAAAACGTAACAAAATAATAAAAAAACAATTAATTTAAATTCGACTAAACTCTCGCTAAGTCTGTCCGGCCTGCAATCTTATTAGTGACTAAACACGTATAAAACCAAAACCCGAAATTGCCCTTTTCAAATTTACTAAAACATCCCCGCTTATCTATATCAAAACAAAGATGCGGCTATTTCATTCAACTTCACAAACAAAAGGTGTACCAGGTGGGTCTCCCTCGAGATCCCTAACATCGTTTGTCCTAAAATCACTTGCCCGAACTGTTTTGCACTAATGGGCATTAGCCCTATCGATCAGTTGCAATAACACTCATTTTCCATAATGTAATGATTGTCCTAAAACTCACTTGCCCAAATAATTTTTTACCATAACTGTTAAAAACCCTAATGTTATTTTCCATATTCTTCGAAATCCCTAATAACGTTTCACCTCATGTCATTTAGCCTAAATGTTGTTGTCCTAAGAGACAGAAGCCCTAGCGATCAATAGCCATACCTAACGATATTTAATCATAATGTCGGTAATGGTTACACAATTTTTTTTTAATTTTAGAGGGATATTGGCTCCTAGATAAAATTTTGGGGGTGCCTGCCGTGTCGCATAACGTCGATCGTCCTAAAATTTTTTGGCCGAGAATGTATGGCATAATGTTACATGGTATACTACTTGTTTAGCCTACTTAATTTTGCGCATACACGTTTAAAATACCTACACCATATTTATTCTAATATTTATTTATTTATTTTAAACTTTATTGCACATAAAAAATATACAATTGGCGGACTTAATGCCTTAAGGCATTCTCTACCAGTCAACCATAGGGCCAAACGGAGAAAAACAAAGTGGGTGCATTGAAACTAATAAAATGAAAATACAATTTGGATACTAATACTAGAATAAATAACTACAACATATAACTACAATATATAAATACAATATATACATACATATATACATACATAGATAGATAGATAGATAGATAGATAAATCTTTATTCATTCCCACAACATACATGGCTTAGATAAAAACAAACAAAATCAATTTCAACAATAAGCAAAATTTAACATTCATGCAACTAAAACTAACATTAGAACAGGAACTTAAACTACAAGCAATGAAGCCATGTGTCGTGGCATAGAAAAGGCGCTGGCTCAGCATAATGATGCGGCAAGCCGCATCTCTGGTATTCTGCCAGTACCTTAGGTTAGGTAGCTGAACAAATTATGCACCGCTTAAAATAATTTTACCTAAAACTACCGTGCAATTCAAGTTAAGTTGATAGTACTATATTATTTATTGTGAAGAGAAGTGATTGCGTGTGATGGAGTTTAAATTATTATGCTTTTTTTTTAAATTGAGTACAAAAGTACTACTTCAGTGCATTAAATTAGTGTCATTCATTCAATATGTTTAAAGTGTGTAACTGTGTAAATGTAACAACAAACATGGCGGTTCGGTGGGAGTGCGTTTCCTATAATATCTGAACATATAGATGAAAAAAGTAAATAAGTTAAAATAAAATAAATAGTGAATAGCATAAATTGTTTACATATATATTAATTGTCAAAAAGGAGTTTAAGATGACATTTGATTGATTTTAAAGTCTCTGTTGGTCAAGAAGATATTGTCGATACTTTTTTTAATTGTCGGATTGGTGGAGGTATATTATTCCAACATTTGGTCGCGCGGTATCGGAAACTCCCTCTAAAGGCGGCAGAGCTGTGTTGAGAAACCTGCAACACTATAGCCCGCGACGGTCTCATTTGATGGTGATTGCTGCTTTTCGAAAACCATACGAGTTTCTTATAAAGATATGATGGCTGTTTTGTTTGAACAGTCTCAAAGAGCAAGCAAGCAAACATGAGCTCGCTCGTCATATATACACAATATATTGCACGTGCGTTTAGGGTTACCAACTAATTCTATATCTGTTCTAGAAGATGTTTATAAAGCATTCTTTTGAAAGCCTGCTTGCTTGGGGCTTGTCTGATTGCCAAGGGGAGCGCATTCCAGAGACGGATAGCTTGTACAGTGAAGGATGAAGAGAGAAAACCGCTATGGTGAGGAAAAACTAAAAGTTTAAGGGAGCGGGAGGAACGAAGTTCACAACCCGGGCGAGAGGAAACAAAGCTAAAATTACATTTGAGGTAACTGGGAGCAGATGGATCGAAAAGTATGGAGAAAAGCAAACAAAGAATTCTGAGAGCCCGACGCTGTCGGATAGGAAGCCAGGAAAGTTGACGGCGATAGTAAGAAATATGGTCAAATTTGCGCAAACCGAAGATGAACCGTATGCCATTATTGATTAGGCGGTCAAGCTTGTCAAGAAAACACTGGGACATGTTGGTTGTGCACACATCAGCATAGTCAATGAGTGGTAGAATTAACGCCTGCACAAGTAGTTTTTTTGTAGAGACCGGGAGGAAGTTTTTATATGGGTACAATGTCCGCAAAGTGCCAGTGACCTTTCGACTCACCTCCGAGAGCTAAGCATCCCAACATAAATACTTGTCAAGCATGATACCCAAGTCTTTCACCCTATCTGAGACTGGAATGGCTGATCCATCGTACATGATTGGCGTTAAAGACGCGTTCTTCAACTTTAAGTGTTGTCGCGTGCTTCCAACTATGATAGCCTGACATTTCGCATGATTAACGGCTATACCGAAGTTGTTAGACCAGTCACAGATATGGTTCAGGTCCTGATTGATGGTTGCTATGTCAGTATTGATATCCGTTACTTCCGCTTGAGTATATAGTTGCAAATCATCAGCATACAGATGGTGAGAGCACTTGATTCCAGGCGTGATCAGATTGACGAACAGTGAAAATAGAAGAGGTGAGAGAATACCACCCTGCGGTACACCAGTATTCAGTTCCTGCCAATCCGAAGTGCTTTGTCCGACACGTACAGCCTGGACACGGTTTGATAAGTACGAGTCAAACCACGCAGTCGCAGCCGGGGAGACATTAAAATGAGTGAGTATGGCGAGGAGAAGGTCGTGATCTACAGCATTAAACGCATTGGAAAAGTCAATGAGCACCAACACTGTAACTTTTGAGGATTCCATGCCAATCCTAATGTCCTCGGATACTTTAAGAAGTGCAGTGCTGGTACTGTATCCCGCTCGAAATCCTGACTGGAAGGTAGACAGCAGAGAGTTAGATGAGATAAATTTGGAAAACTGATTGAGGACTGAAGCCTCGAGAATTTTGTAAAAAAATGGAAGAATCGAAATGGGTCTGAAGTTATTGAGACAGCTGGGGTTAGACGTTTTGGGAAGTGGGATAACATACGCTTTGCGCCAGGAGGAAGGGAAAACCCCAGATTTCAGGGAAAAATTAATGATGTGGGCAAGTGTGGGCAATATACTGTCAATAATGAACATCACCATAACCCGTCCAATGTCATCATAGCCCACAGCCTTGGACTTGATAGAGACTATAGTCTTACGAATCTCCTCGACTGTGACCGGGGTAAAAACAAATGGCAAAACATTGGGGGACGAAAGTGAAGCTATATGCAAGATGGTATTCGATTTTAATTGAGAATTTAACATTGGAGTCTTAGAGAAGTGGGCATTAATATGATTTAGAGAAAAAGTAGTGGAATCGAAATTGGCCTTAGTCTTACCCACGCCAAGGGACTTCAAAAATTGCCACGTATCCGCAACAGAGCTATTTAATATGTTGTCATGTATATAACGGCGCTTAGCGGCTCTCACCATTTGATTGCATCGATTTCTGGCTACTTTAAAGAGACGCCAGTTATCATCACACCGATCACGTTTGTATTTGCTGAACGCCTTGTTGCGTCTCGCCATCGCCACTCTAACACCCCTGGTGATCCAGGGAGCTGGAGGTCGCCTCAAACGGACCTCGCGTCCCGGCGCATGCGCATCGAACAATTGGAGAATTATTTTATGAAAGGCCGAAACTTTTTCGTCTATCGTCGATGCAACATAAACAGGCGCCCAGTCCGTAGTGGCGGCATCCAGACCCAATTTTTCAACGTCCAGTCGTGCGTAATTGCGAAGACGTACAACTGTAGGCTCCTGCTTGGGAATCTTCAACTTGTACGTGAGATAAATTAGGTCATGCCGAGAAAACCCAGGAGCCAACAGCTGCCCTGCCTTTACAATTCGCTCAGAGGAAGAAGTGAGCATAAGGTCCAACCATGTATCCGGTGAGTCCGCATTACGATGGGTAGCTTCAAGAGGCAATATGGAAAAGTCACTGTCCTGTACAATTGACTTAAGATTACGTGATCTAACGGAGTCCTTCAGAAGATCTGTATTGAAATCCCCCATTATTATGTGATGTGCACACTCCGAACCTATTGAAGATAGTAAGTTCTCCAGAGTGGCAAAATAATCCACGGCTGGAGGGCAGTAGACAACACCAACAAAAACATTTAACACCACCCTTGCCAGTACGATCATTGCGCAAAAGTACAAAACCAGGCAGACTAACAGAAACTGAAGAAATACTAAGCTTTAGCCAGGTTTCGCTAACAAGTATTGCATGAACATTACCGTCTGTGAACGTTTCCAGGAGATCGGCGTAATGGCTTGGAATACTTTGCGCATTGATATGGCAAATGTTAAAAAAAATCGGATTACCCTGTAATGCGCGTCCAATCGCCACGCCGAGCGTTTGCGGCTCATCGGACTGCTCAGACAAACAAGTCACAAGCAGAATAAAAAGAATCATCAGACCCATCACACATGTGCATAAAAATTAAATAATATATATATATACACGGTGTGCCCGAGGAACCCGACAGATTCAAACAGGGTATTCCTGAAGATATTACGAGTAATTAATGTTATATCAACATAGGTCTAATTAAGTATCCTAACAATTTTGTTTTTTAGAATAAAGTAAATCAATTAAATTGAGCACTTCCTTGTAAACAAATCTTTAGTTGAGTGAATGAGAGAAAGATATTCTTCTCCTTTGGCGAAAACCGACACTTTACGAATCATTCCGACATAAAACGATGTACGGCGAGCGGCGTGACGGTATGTGTCATGTCATGTCATTGTGACATGACAACAAAAGTCTCATGGGTAGGTCAAGCATGTTCGTGTTTAAGTGAATCGACCGAAACATCTCAATTTATTGAGTTCATAATGCCAATCATTTAGGTACATAAAAGGTAAAAATCATCGTCATCAGCCTATGATAGTCCACTGCTGGACGTAGTCCTCTCCTATTACCTATGCGTATAGACGCATTAGGAGGTAAATGCCCATAATCGCCACGCCTGGCAAGCGGATTGGCGATCGCAGTAATGTGTCCACTATGATGACGCTGCTGCCCATCATAATTTTTCTATCAAGTAATGGTCAGTGACACTTCAATCCCTTAGTCGACTTTTACGACATCCGCAGGAAGAGTTGGGGTGGTGACAAATGTATTCTTACTGCCGTCACCACACGGCCACGGCCAAAGGTAAAAATAATTAATTGTATCTAAATAAATTTCAATATCGTAAATTCGTAACCAAAGTAAAAGCGATTATGCTAGTGAAACCATATTTAGTACTTTCACATTGTTTTAAGATATTTTTTATTTGAAATTAGTTAGGTAGTTATACTAGCAAAAGAAAAGAAACCCAATGCAAACAACGAATTTTTATTAATTAATCAAATTTTCAAAATGTGAACCCTATTTATGTTGGAAGGCATTTCTGGCTTGCATGAGGATTTTCTGGAAGCCACATGTGTAGGTTGTGAGAATTGAATACTCCTTCTCTTGTGAATAAAGATTCGTCAGACCACAATATCTTGTTGAGAAATCCGGGATCTTCTACGAGTTTCTGATTCATTCTTTGACAATATGCGATTCTAGCAAGCCCATCGTTGTTTAACAACCCTTGTACTTTTCGATAGTGAAAAGGGTGAAGACCGTACCTTTTCCATAATTTTAATACGACCCTGTAATTAACTCCTACAATCCGAGCAACGGCTCTCGATGACAACGTCGGATCTTCCGTGATCATGTTCATTATCCGGTTCTCCGTATGTAAATCCAGATGATCACTCTTTCATAACGAATTTTTCCAAGACCTAGTTCAGAAAATCGTCTATGTACATCCACAAACGTAGCATGGTGCGGCACACGACGAGTTGGATACCTGGTCCTAAACTCAACAACTGCTTCATGGGAGTTGCCGTCACAAAATCCGTAAATAAAATGGATATCTGCTGATTCGCGCGAAGAATAACGCGGTAGCATAGCGATTATTTATTTAAACAGAAGTAACACTTTATTTGCAATGTGATTTTGCGTGACAATCAGCAATCTTTTTGACCGACTTTTTGACGTTGACATATCAGTCACATTAATTTCAAACTAGGTATGGGCCAGTTACGAGTATTAGCGTAAATAGTTTGCACTCTTGTGATTGAGCACAATAAACTAAAGTGTATTCTATTGATAAGTGAAGAGTATTATTTCTGATAAATGAAAAATAAAGGAATAATGTTAAAGTACGCCTAGGAATGAGAAAAGGTAACTACACTCAAACTTCAAGCTCCCCATGCTCATTACAATTAAAATAAATATTCATAGTGACGAAAGAAACTTTTTTTATTTGGATGACAAACTCTTCGATAGGTATTAACTGGCCAGAAATACTGAAAATAGTGCTTGTCGTCGCTATATTTTTTTAAACGAACTATGCACGTGATGTTCTTAGGGTGCATTAGACTGGAAATTTTAGAATTTCAGTTTTGATTAAAATAATGAATATCTCGAAAATTATGCGTCATTGGACTGCAGGTCATGCACATTATATGCTCCAAATAGCCTTTAGAATCGGTAGTTAAAGTTGGTCGGGTTCCTCGGGCCCACCGTGTATATGACTTAACAAAAATTATGATTAAATATACTTACTAAACTAAAAAAATGCACTAAAATCGTATTTATTTTACCTGTTTTGCCCACCGGTCGACAGCAGCTCACATTAAGAATTTCACGTTATTAAGCCACACAAATAAAAACAAACATGAAGAACTTAAATACAATTAAAAAAAAAGTAAAAAGAAAAAGGTAACATACATATTATATTATAATCTAAAGATTACGATTATTTGTATTAAAAGAAAAGAATTAGCTTAACACAGAAAAAAAAGTAACAAAGTTAAGTTTCTGAACGTACGGCCGTGACAAGTGACAGCTGGCCTATAGTGAAGTGACATTTTAACGCATTTATAAATTACCGCAGTGAGGTTGTCAGAGAAAACAAACAGTATTTATATAAATGTAAAAGGCGGTAAGATGAAATAAATTAGCGAGTATTATGTGACCGCCACTTGTAATATAAGAGATATAAAGATGGCGGAGAACGACCGTTAGCAATCCAGAAACAAGGAAACGCCTTCTCCATCGAATCTAACGTGTCTTCGGAGCCTGAACTTCGGCGGCATCTTTACGGGCTTGCCGTGGCGGCCTAGCAATCTTCGTTTGGTTCGCTGCAGGCTTACTAGAAGACGACTCAGATGGCTTACTCGAATTACTCGCCACGGGCACGGCCATTGCGGCTTTCACCGCCAGCCCAGGCTTGGCTTCCATGTTCTCGATTGACGGCACGCTTACCTTGGCCTGCAACAACGTAGGAGTATCACCATCTTTTGGCAAATCTTGGGATGGATTAGTATGCGCAGCCATCAGGTTTTGCAGTTGCTCCGACGTGGTCAGCCTTTCAATCTTGCCAGTAGGCAACTTGATGTATATATTGCCATCAAGTGACCATACCTTGCGCATACCGAAATGCCTCCGTGCCTCAATGAAGACAGACTGGCGCTGTCGAGTCAGAAATTCTGATACTACCACAGATGTGCCCTTAAGAACAGATTTCTTGCGCCAAATATTGTTTTTCAGGCTTAATTCTCTGCATCGCACCAAGATGGGCCTATTTCGACCTTCTTTAGCTGCTCCCAATCTATGGCAAACAGTGAAGCTAGATGGGTTGACTTCTGGCATCTGTATGTGTTCAGAACAAATATTTGTGACAAGTGTAGCAGAATCCTCATCATTGCACTCCTGTATGCCACCAAACAAAAGATACTTTCTTCTGTGTCGCATCTCCAAAACATCCAAAGAATTCGCTAGAGCTGTGATCTGCTGCCTGAATACCTGCATTGTAGAGAAGATGGATGCCTTAAATTCCTGTAGCTCTGAACACAAGCCGGCCACAGTCGCAGACTTGCTATCCGATGAAGCAGAATGTAGAGCAGCCTCCATTTCAGCAAACTTCCGGTTTACATTGGCTTCCAAGGAACTTTTCCCTGCTAGAATGGACTCAAAATTTGCCATTATGTGTAGTGTTGTGAAGTGAACTTTAGTCGCCGGTAGGTGCAGACAGGTATTTCTACTTAAAGTTGCATGAACTTTATTGCCCACACAGTATATATTATTCCACTGCTATTGGATCAATTTTATATCAAAATATACTTAATTATACTTTAAAATGTATTTATTTTAAAATTAGCCCCAAAGATTACTTGTCTAAGTTTTGACAGCTACCCCCGAAAAAAGTAAGTAATATTGATTACTCGAATGTCGAATGACCTAAAGCATAATAATCCTAATGTTCATTGTAATAAATATTGTTTTCCCTACTACTCGAACTGTCAATTTTCACTGCGCCTACTTTTATCATGTCCGAAATTTCATTCAAAAAGGCATTTTAATAACAACATGCAAAACATTTGAACAACAGGGTGAATGGTTAAAAAAAATGTTCAAGTAATAAACCAGGGTAAAACCGACGTGGATTGGTTAGGTTTCGAAACTAGGGCGGAGTGAATGGCGTAGTCTTTAAATACTTAAGTATTTTTAATCAATTGTTTACACATCCTCATACTTACAAAGCCAAAAAAGGGGGGGACACGGGGGGGCGAAGCCCCCCACCAGGGGGGCTCGGGGGGGCGAAGCCCCCCGCATTAAAAAAGAAATAATCTGAACATCCCCTCCTTAACCTGGATAGGTTCGTTAGGTACCTTTTATCCCTTAGAGCGGAAATAGAAGCCCCGCGCAGCGGGGCTTCGTCGACCGGTTCCCAGGTCAAAATTGCTCACTTAAATTCTTTGGACAACAGGGCGAATTATTTAGTAATAGTTAAGTATAAGGAATAAAAAAATATTTTTAAAGCTAGTTAAAGGTAGGTAATCACTATTAGTACATTAAATAGTAGGAACATCACCATTATGCACAATAATTTTTCGATACATATACATTAGACACGAAAATCATTAGGACAAACAATATTTAGGAACAACCAAGTTAGGATTAACAATTTCGGCATAGCGAAAATATGCGCAACAATGTTTATGCCATTCATTTTTCGGCGTAAAGTTGTTATGCGACAAATTTTTCGAAATAAAAACATTATGCCACCCGATATAGATCCAAAATTTGGTTTTGGATATCTTGGTAATTATAAAGTTAGACAAGTTGTCCATACAAAACATGCTTATTTTAGCGTCCTCTATACGATAGCATAAAAAAATACGTGTTATAATGACACCACCCCCATCAAAAAATTTCCCGCGCCCCCTTTGCTATACTCTGACCCGTCAGGTCAGCAGCTTACAGATATAGGATAAACTGCAATAGGCCATACAGAGTTAGGAAATACGATTATTAGGATTATCGATCATTAGGCTTACTGACAATTATGATACATGACTATTATTGCATATAACGTTAGGATGAATAATTGATATGGAAAATCATAATTAGGATATAACGCATTAGGGAAAACAAAAATCATCCATACGATATTAGGAAAATTAAAAATATGGCATATGAGCGTTAGGACAAATGATCATTCGGACATAAAACGTTAGTGAATGTAAATATAGGTCAAAAAACGTTAGGGATCCAGATATAGATCCGTACCAGGTAAAGCCCAAGTTAACATATTTATCAGTAAAATTACCACGTGTGGTCAATTACATCGCAGACAAACTATTGTTAGCTACTTTGCGCGTGCAAATTCTTAGTATAGGACTTATCTACAAAAGGGCCGCCCTGTCAGGTAATAAACTTAAATGAACGACTGTATTATCTTTTATGTATAGCAATTTGGCCAAATATTTTTAACATTCTTTGTTAATTTTTCTATCTGTTGATTCAAAATCACAATATAAATTCTAATTCATAAATATCACCGTCGCTTGTTATATAGAACACAGTACCTACCACGTTATTCTATAACATAAATCGCTACGAAAAATTGAAGTCTAATCAATAAAATACCGTTCGACCCGATTCAGAGTATATTACTCAATACGTACTTTAAAAACAAGCTGTGATTCAATAATAGGCCTTATTTGTTTGCATAGTAATTGGTCCGGCCGGATCCATGCCACGAGCAGTCGTTGCCAGAACGAAGCCAAGATTCGTAGATACGTATACAAACAAAGATTCGGGTACGTATCTCGGCGTGACTGTGAAATTCGTGATCTTAGTACCGCCGGGGTTAAGAACACGGAGCTACGGTTCGGCGAATAGTACGTATATCGGGAGCCCTTATGCACCGATGCACTTCGCAGACCTTAGCCCCCAATCGCAAAGATTGATCTTAGTACCGCCGGGGTTAAGAACACGGAGCTACGGTTCGGCGAATAGTACGTATATCGGGAGCCCTAGTATAAAGGTACAGTCCAGGAAATTGAATGTTTAGCACTTTGTGGTTCAAGTTAATTTGGTTGTGTTCACAGATCAGTATAGATAGCTAACGGAGGCATGGAACATGTCGCAGCGTTATGGCCCATTGGCCTTTATAGTGTGACAGATGCGCGCCCTATGAGCCAGTCGCAACTTACCCGCGACTGCAGAATGAGCTCGGACATATCCGCAAAATGCCGCATTGTGCCGTTATTTCTTGTAAAAATAGGAGTGTTAATAAAAATTTCAAGAACTATGGAGTCACGTACCACATGTAAGTATTGATTTTTTTAGTTATTAATTGACAAAACCACGTATTTTTACAAATAATATATAACAACAAACCTCTGACATAAATGTCATAATGATTTTTCTTGGGCGTACCAATAGGCTACTTGACTCATATCAAATTTAGTGCAAAAAATTATTATTTTCTGTAGTATTTATTGAAAAGATCAATATTTTTCGATTACGGTGTATTAAAAGTGTTTGATGGGTACATATTTTTTATTGAAAAATTTGTTTTATTTTTTTTAATTTCGTTCTCTGAAAACGGTGTCGGCCATGATATGACGTCATAGGATCTTAAACTAACTTCATGTCAAACCTTATACGAGTGAAATTCGCCATGGACATATAGGCATTTTGCTTTGCTGTGACATTGACATAACGTAAGCGACATGTCAAATGTTTGTTTTCGGTTTGAGTGACGTCACACCACAGATAATCCAAGCATTAACATGGCTAGTATCGTTTTTGCGCGGTAACGAAAGTTTAAATTTTAAGTTATAATTTTGCGGTTTTCTAGGTCGTGAAAAAATATATTTATATTTTTTTTCCGTTAATCTGATATTGATTAATAATATACGACAAACTTTAAAAATGGGTCGAGTAGCCTATTGGTTGAACTATTCAGTGACAAATTGTCTGTGCGTTTTACATTGACGGCTTAGAAAAGCAGGAAAGTTGTGTAATGGTAAGCGACCGTGTAATGAATCGAATTGCTAGCGATATTCACAACCGTACTGTAATTTCTTGGTACGGCCACTGCGAGCAGGCCGCGAACTAGAGGTACGACTGACCGTGCCGATGACAAATAGGGTCGATAAATTGTTGATGTATTTGATCATATTCAATTTTTCTTTCATATATTGACCTTTGTATCAATATCTCATCTTCATAAAGGTAAAACAATATAAATGGATTATATCGCGTATATTCATTTTGTCAGCCTCTGTAGCCTAGTTGGTAGTGACCCTGCCTACGAAGCTGGAGGTTCCGGGTTCGAATCCCGGCGAGGGCATTCTTTGTGTATTTATTTATCACAAATGTTTGTTGCTTGGTCGTGGCTGTGTATGTATCTAAGTATCTATACGTATTTATCTATTATATATATCGTCGCCTGGTACCCACATCAAAAGCCTTAATTGAGCTTACTGTGGGACTAGGTTGATTTGTGTAAGATGTCCCAAGATATTTATTTATTTATTATTCATTATTTTGAGCCTCTTACAATAACCGTTGTCAAAGGTTGAAATTGTTTTATTTAAATATGCGACCATCGCGAAAACGGAAGATAACATTATCTTTATTAAGGGTACACCCGTCTAAATAATTATTTGTTCATTTGATTCCCAGCAACAATTAAGATAATGTCGTTAATAAATTGCTTTGTTCATATTCAAATATATGTTTATAAAGATTAGACAGATCGTTCAATGCGCTATTTTAGTCTGTATTTATTTCTTATTGAATGATAGATCGAATTTAATGTTTTTCTTAATATCCCGGCCTTATCAAATATCTATGGATAATAATTTATCGACGTAGCCTCTTCTCTAGTGCCGCGCTTCGCTCCGCGCTTTAGCCAATCACAGCGTGGCAAAGGCCCGACCTCGGAGACACCGAGACTCATTACGATTTCGCTTCGTTACAAATCTCTCTCCTTCATATATCTATGGTTGTGTTGTATGTACTGAGCAGGTCCAATGTAAAGTTAGCCATAAACTGCTAAATATTCAATTTCCTCGACCGTACAGGCCGATTCTGTCCTTATGGCAAGTGACAAAGTGGGACGTTTTTTAATATAACACCATTTTTAAGTTCGAATGTGAACCCAATCGGTCGAATACTTGCAGAGATATAGCAGGTCACGAGTTCACATAACCATTTGTAATAAAATAAATTAGGACAATTTTTTTAATTATTTTATTTAACATAATTTTAACACACTACGCTAATCTTAAAACGGCTTGCTTTCGCTAGTGTGTCACCAATGCTTAACAGTTTGTCTTCTCCAGACACAGACTTCTCGACCATTATTGCCAGCACCTTACTACACCCTACTTGCATACCTCTCCATGTACTCCAACAGAGTACCTTAAATATTGTTATGCGTGCCCTTGATATTCCTCAACAACAACAAATACTTAACAAATCTCTAAAAATATAGATTATTAAAATGAACAGGGTTTATTTCCCATATATTTAATATTATTCAATATCAATTTGTACTCGTGTAGTTTTGTTCGGCGCCATAATATTTCACAAATGAACATTTTTTTGATGCTCTTCGTTCGTGCGCTACCTTTATCTGCAAGGTAATTGAGGCCGCCACATTATCGCTAGTACGCTACGCTTACGCTTGCGCAAAGTGGCATCTTGGCTAGGCAATGTATGGGATTTGGCAACATCCGGTAACGTTAGTTCGGCGTTCCGTTAGCGCATGTCAAATTTTGTGCATGTTGGCTAGCACTTTTTGCAACGCAAATATTTTGCGCTAGGATTAGCGGGGGCAGCAATTTTCCCCATACATTATTATGGTCACGTGACTTTGCGCGACTTTGTGACGATTGCAAAATGGCATCTTGGCTAGGCCTGCTGGTCAATCGATCATGTTGGTCCGTCACGTGGTGAACGCAGTTTATTGTAGAAAAAGATTATAAATTGATTCATTTATACCGGGGGCCATTTTTTTATGAAAATAATAGATGAAGGTATATAAGGGCATTGATACCCTTGTTGTACACTCTGCTTTTCACTTCGATTGCGAAGAAAATAAAAGATTCACAACAATTTAATCCACGAAATTGTCGTAAAGCGAAAGAACTTAATATATCACCAATTCTCGCCAGCAAATTTTTTTTTTTTTCATTTTCAACATGTGAATAGAGTCAGGGGCAAGGATTTTCGCAAAGTCAAATATTTCAGAATATTTTGAACCATAATCGACTCCTGGGTTCCATTTTTGGACTTTTTGGGTACGGAACCCTAAAAAAGAGCGCTCTCTTACCAACAAAACTGCTTCTTCCCAATAAAGATTCACTCACCAACTGATTCCTTCTCCGGATTGTCCCTCGTACTGTCGACATTCGGCCTTGGTGCCAAGGCAGGCTTTGGAGCATCAGTCCCCTGCAAAGGGGCCTCAGGGGCCCCAGTGCCCAGCGACGGGGCCCCGGGGGCTAGAAACGGGCCCCCCGGCCCTGGGAGCACGGGCGACGACGGGATGACCGGCGAGGGAATGATAGGGTTGCTGATGATGGAGCCTTCGTTCTGTTCCGAAGAACTGTTGGAGCTAGGGCTGATTGTTGGGTCTGGGAGGGCTTCTAGCTTGAATCTGAAAGTCAAATATAATTGTAATAAATTCTAACCTAACCCGCTTATTCATAAATATTTAACTTAGCAAGCTGCTAAGTATTGTTTGACCCTTTTGCTCTTATAGACATATTGATAAAACAGAAAGTGACAATCATACTTAGTAGGTGGCTAAGTTATGAGACATTTTTTGTCTGACTCCCTTGTTGAGTAAGAAAATAACTTTTAAGTTTGATTATACATATGTAAATACGACAACTTACGTATTATTAAGATTTTTGAAATGTTAACAAAATAGCTACTTGCTAGATATTGTAATAGTCTGCATACGTTTTACTAATTCCCCTAAATAGTAATGGACCAAAAGGGTTCAGCAGGCTAAGGAAGGAAGTGTGGCCCCTGTCAGAAATATTTGAATTTGTAAATGTCAAGTGTTTGTGACCTCATAACTAGTGATCGCTCCAACTTTCAGCCCTCTATCTTGAACTGTCACTGAGATAATGTCAAAAATGTTTTTTCTTAACATATTTTTTCAAACTCGCGTATCTTCTAATCCATACTATCCATAGCAATTACAGCATCGAAACAAAATGTTACTTTATCTACAGGAATATCATAATTTCCCTGTTATGTATTCAGAAGCGGTAATGTAATGACCTATATTAAGAGACCGGTGTCTGTGGCTGTATCATAATGTTAACATTAAAGTACAGGCAGAGTACAGTGCATCATAATGTTGACATTAAAGTATCGTCGTCATGATATTAATTTTAACATTATGAAGTCAACTTCTTTTTGTTGTTTTTTTTCAATAAATATTTATTGTAGGATATCCTTTCTCAAATTGAGTGATTTCAACTGATTTGAATTTTTATATTTAGAGGTAATTACTTAGTGGATATCAATGAAAATAAAGGTAAATTGTCATTCTAAACTAATGATATGGATGTAGATAAAGTTATGTATGTGACTGTACATAATTAGGCATTAAACACTCGTGTGATCTTATTATGAAACTCGCCTACGGCTCGTTTCATAAAACCACACTCATGTTTAATGCCTCTTATTATGCGCCAGCCACATAAATAACTATTAGTGGGGCTATGCTCCACAAATTTTTATTTTATTTACATAAAAAATACATCTGAGACAACCCGGGACAGAGTGTCCTGGCGAAGAAAGACTATGAGAGCCGACCGCAAATGATGGGATAAGGCTAGGTTGAGAGAGAGAGAGAGAAAAATTAAAGAAATAAATGTCAATTTATTTCTTGACAGCCTCAAATCATAATATATGTCAAAAGGAAAAGTCATTTGTTTCAGTGACAAGTTTCAGAGTTTGGATCCTTTTCGCTATACTACGTCCAATTATGAAAAAAATAATGTGAGTGACTTATAGTATTAGCTAATAGCATACGAAACATAAATTGATTATATTTGATGCAACATACTGCAAAAAAAAAAAACAAAAGTACTTAAGTAATAAAAAGAGTCCTGCGTTTTGAATTTACGAGGATTTCGAAACGGAAGACTCGATACATACACTATTTATGAAAAAAATACTCGGCATATTGTTTAAACATTGTATCTATTCTTAAATGGATGAAATTCTTAATTTCTGAGGAAATTTGTTTAAATTTAAACTATCGTGAGACATAACACCTATATTCGCGTGGCACGGGCTCAGTGCTTATTAGAGGAGACCAAGAATCTCTGAAACATGTCGCGCGTAGTGACTAAATACACGTCAAATTAACCGGTTAATTATATTTCGGATATTTAGAGGAATTTTATTGATTACCTGACACTTTTCCGGTCTTCATCCAAGCTTGCCACCTGCTTTGACCCGAATAGAAGACTATCCGCTTTCCTATGCAAGCCATCGGGTTTGTCCCGCAGGATTCCCTTTGGTGGGTCACTCTTTGTCACCGAGTCCGCTGTGAACGACTTGTCCTCGTCCGGGCTGGGTTGCTCCGACTTCAGTTTTAGGAACATGTTGCCTCTGCCTGAAATAATAATGGGGTTAGTTAATTTAAGTGTAAAAATCCTACAGCAACTACGTCGGTCTAGTCATCAGCAGCGGTCGGAAATCTGGTGGCATTTTTGAGCTGTCATATCCCTTCTCATTGATCGACTACCGATATTCTTAATTATATCGATAAATTATAGAACAAGATTCAAAATAGCGTTCTTTTTCAACCTATAAATGGATATTTGACTGAAGTCGTTTAAAACCAGACATTTTGGATACAAATATGATTATCGATATCTTTTATAGAGAAAATAATGACGCAATACTTATTTGCACTGAAACAGACTTTGAAAATAAAATGAATAAATGTTAAAACTTGGAACTGAACTGATTCAATTTAAAATTGATCCGTATAAAATTTTCACTGTTTTCAATGCAAATCGCTATTTACAAGTTCAGCAACTCAGATGTTGTCTAAAAAAGCGCCTATTCCATGTATCCCTACTGCGATATCCCCCCTAGTGGGGACATGTGGAATACGTTTCCATTTATTTCTACCGGTAGGGATATTTTTCCATCTAGTTCTACTATTTCATACAAAATGGATATTTTTCCACATGTCCCCACCATTTCCACCCTAGTGGGGATAGTTGGAATTGTTTCCGTTTATCCTTACTGTTTCCACCCCCGTGGCGAAAAGTGGAATCATGTTTACGTATCTCCACTAATTTGCTCCCCAGTAGAGATATATGGATTTTTTTCCATTGATCCCTGCAAGATCGTTTTTTGGTAGGGATGGATGGAAAATATTCCTTACTTCTCTACTCGATTGTTTTTTAGTGGGGATAGATGGAAAGTATTCCTTACATCTCTACCCGATTACTGTATGGTAGGGAAAGATGGAAAGTATTCTTTACGTGCCCTACCCGGTCGTTTTTTTGTAGGGATAGATGGAATGTATTCGTTACATCCCTCCCCGATCGTTTTTTAGTAAGGATAGATGGAAAGTATTCCTTACATCTCTACCCAATGGTTTTTTGGTAGGGATAGATGGATAATATTCTGCACGTCTCTACGGGATTGTGTTATATTAAGTGATAATTGGAAAGTTTTCCTGGCGCAGGTAATCAAAAACAGTGACATGCTCTCACTTCGCATTTAATTCGCTTAGTTCAATGAAAACGGTTGTATGATATCGCCTTTTGTCTATTTTTTCGACCTTTGTTTCAATGATATTTCACTACTGATAACGGGTCTGGTTTCCAACATACTCATTTAAGGTAATTGAATCCATTTGTTGGTATGCAACTAGGCTCTAAGAACAACTGACTTTCAAGTACCTTTCCGTCTAAAAACGCCTCCATTATTTAGAACGGAAAGATTTCTAGAACATATCGTTTTCAACGCTAAGTCCGTTGCTAGCTCTAATATCTAAAGTTACAACAGTAACGTTATAACATTTGTACAAAACTGAAGTCTTTACTATAGCTAAAACTACCCGATCAGTGTTTTTTTTTTGCTATGTTTCTTTTATTGCATTTCATTCAATATTTTTATTTTTATCTTCAGGCACTGGCAGGCACCGCAAATGCTTCTTTCAAATACAAAACTTCATCTTCCACTGCCTTATGAAATTGTCAATTACAAATATTTTTTTTGCTGTAACGTGCCGAAATAAATAATCATAATACAACGGAGTTGCGGAAATGCACTGCTTCACGATGGTTATCAATTACCGTGATTTAATACAATAAAATGGTTTGATTTTATTTTGTTTTCATTTGCGCGTACATTTTGGTCTAACGAGCACTTGTTCGTACTACTTTTAATTTTTTAGTATGCAAACATTTTCCGGCTAAGCGAAAGCTTGTTCTAATCCTGGTAAGGGTTGCAAAGTACCAATCCGCCAATCTCTTCTGTTTTATAGTCAATGCTGTTGGAAGATGTTCCATAATGATCATTATATATTTACCCACCAAACAGCAAGGAAGTAGCGTTTAGTGGAAGAAGTTCCATACATCCCCACCAAACTCAAAGAAAGTAGGGCTTAGTGGAAGAAGTTCCATACATCCCCACCAAACAGAAAAGAAGTAGGGTTTAGTGGAAGAAGTTCCATACATCCCCACCAAACAGAAAAGAAGTAGGGTTTAGTGGAAGAAGTTCCATACATCCCCACCAAACAGAAAAGAAGTAGGGCTTAGTGGAAGAAGTTCCATACATCCCCACCAAACAGAAAAGAAGTAGGGTTTAGTGGAAGAAGTTCCATACATCCCCACCAAACAGAAAAGAAGTAGGGTTTAGTGGAAGAAGTTCCATATATCCCCACCAAACAGAAAGGAAGTAGGGTTTAGTGGAAGAAGTTCCATACATCCCCACCAAACAGAAAAGAAGTAGGGCTTAGTGGAAGAAGTTCCATATATCCCCACCAAACAGAAAGGAAGTAGGGTTTAGTGGAAGAAGTTCCATACATCCCCACCAAACAGAAAAGAAGTAGGGCTTAGTGGAAGAAGTTCCATATATCCCCACCAAACAGAAAGGAAGTAGGGTTTAGTGGAATAAATTCCATACATCCCCACCAAACAGCAAGTGAGTAGAGCCAAATGGAAAATAATCCATGTATCGCTACTAGGGGGGAAATTAGTAGGGATATGTATAATAAAATCCACCTATACCCCCCAAGGGATCAAATAGTATAGATAAACGGAAAAAATTACACTTATCCCTACCAGGGGGGAAAGCAGTTGGGATGATTGGAGTATATTCCATCTGGCCCTACCATTAATAAATAGGAGGGATAGATGGACGACTCAATTCCATGTATCCCTACCGGTAGAAATAAATGGAAACGTATTCCACATGTCCCCACTAGGGGGGATATCGCAGTAGGGATACATGGAATAGGCGTAAAAAAGATCGCTCTTTACTGGTGAGACTGCCTGTTGTTTACTTCTACTCGTAATAATATTTTACATATATTGTACTGTGTATATCAATACAAGTATAAATATCTGTAGTCGATAAATGAGAAGTCCCTATGACAGTTCCAAATTGCCACCAGAATTCCGACCACCGGTGATCAGACGCGTCTGATATAACTAGCTCAAATAATTCAACGGGTTATTTCCATAGATGGCAGCATTTGCTTGCGTATTGCACAAGCAATACTAATTAGTTGAGCGAGGAAGCTGCCAGTTCTACGATCACCAGGGAAAATATAGATACGTGGTGCTTTGCAAAAATATATGATGTAGACAGAAAACAACATTTTGTCTTCTATAACCTTTAGATTAATCTCGAGAAAACTCGATCACACAAAATAGGTACTCTCTAAACAATAACTAAGCAAAATATTATTAACTACTACGGAAATCATCAGTTTTAGTTTGGTAGTCTTACGGTTGGATTGCGTTTATTAACAATATAAAATTAATGTCTTGGATCTTGGGACATCTTAATCTTACACAAATCAACCTAGTCCCACGGTAAGCTCAATTAAGACATGGGCTGTGATCCGCGCTCCGGGTCGTATGTGGTGCAGCGTATTTCGTTAGCTATACGAGTACAGTGCGGTATCGCTGCAGGTGTGATGGGAACGTTTGGGCCGGATACGATTCGGAGTTACAGTTTGTAATTTTGAGTTTAAGGGATTGACGAAAAAAAAATTATTAAGACATGTGATGTGGGTACCAAGCGACGACATATACAGGGCGTCCCATGACTATGGGACATGAAGGGAAAGTACCTTAAATATTCTAGAGAGGATATTTTACTGAAAGAAGACTTTATGTTATTTTAAAGGCAAATAAAACTGTATTCAACGTTTTTCAGAAAATTACTTGCTTCACGCGGAAATCGAACCAACTACAATTTTTTCGAATTATGAACCAAACTTTTTTGGTTATTCTTTTAGTTTTAGATACTATGTTTCCCTTCATATCCCATAATCTTGAGATACCCGGTATAATAGATAGATACATATAGGTACTTAAATACATAGACAGCCACGACCAAGCCAAGCCACAAACATTTCGAACCCGGAACCTCCAGCTTCGTCGGCAGAGTCACTACCAACTAGGCTATGGAGGCTCACAAATTGTTTCCATACTTTGGAGGTGCCATGCTGACATCACCTGAGAGAGGAAGCGGCAATCCTTTCTCGACTTTCGCGGCCGCCAGGAGCGGGTTATATTTCTCCTCCTCCGGGCTGAGCACATTCATCTTCAAGTCTATAATGTCCGTTTTAAAGGACGTCGGCCTCAGCAGTTCCCTGTCCGAAGTGTTCCGAAAAAGGCTGGGTTTGGGCAATACTGTGCTCTCAGCGCTGCGGCGTAAAGGCGAGATTCGCAGCTCACCTAGCTTCTTATCTAGTCGAGATAAGGGAGCGAGTGGTGGTTTTCCTGAAATTAGTCAAATTTTATGGCGGATGTTACATTGATGGAAATCTAGATACGGCGTAGGACAGTGTTTACAGGTTGTCAGTAGCAATTGGAAAAAGCCGAAATGCAGATACTTATCCGTTAGGGTACCAGTACAAAACAGTAACAATCATTGATGCAACCGTTAGGGATAATCCATTAATTACGTCACACCAATTTCATGATTTTTTGACCCCTCCCTCCTACCCCCCTTGTCACACTTCGTAACAATTAACTATACTCTCCCCCTTTTGCCTCCACTACACGTCTGCGGATGGGTCCGCGGACGTCATCTCCGGATGCATCCGCGGACGTGTAGAGGGGGGGTGATTTGGTCATCTGCGGTAGGTATTAGACGTCCGCGGATGCGTCCGTCACAGATCCGCTTGTTGTCGGTTTTTGTGGCCTCGAGTGGCCGGATCTAAGGGCTCAAGGGCGCGCGTCCGGCATTGCGACCACACGTCCGACACGCCGTCAGTTGGCCGCCAGCTACCAATGCGAATGCATGCTTGCCAGTTCCTGGTTTAAGTTGGTATAAATTATAAATAAATATATTGGGACATCTTACGCAAATCAACCTAGTCCCACGGTAAGCTCAATTAAGGCTTGTGATGTGGATACTAGGCGACGATATATATAATAGATAGATACATATAGATACTTAAATACATAGACAGCCATGACCAAGGAACAAATATTTGTAATAAATAAATACACAAATAATGCCCTCGCCGGGATTCGAACCCGGAACCTCCAGCTTCGTAGGCAGGGTCATTACCGACTAGGCTACGGAGGCTGTCAAAATCTTTGGACGGAGGAAGAATAAGTTTTTCGATTTTTTTTTATAAATTGTTCCTGAAAATGGCTAACATGAGCACAGAAGAGATATTATTGAACTGTATCAAACAGAAAATTATCTCTGGAACCCGAAGAATCAATTTCACAAAAATAAAAATGCTTTAAGTGTAAAATTATACTGTATGTATCTTCTAGTAGTTCTAGTTTTTCACTTCTTCTTAATAATTCGACTGCGATGCTCCATCAAGTAGTGGTTAAATGTGCTGTACAAATAAATGGTTGCGGCTGTTACAGTTTCCACGTCCATCTTTCTCGCGAGTAGCGTCTGACGAGATAGACTGAACGATCAACAGACGTGTGGACGGTTGGTGAAGATTCGTCCGCGGATGCATATGCCGACGTCCGCAGACGTGTAGTAGAGGCATTAGTGTGACGTCACATTTAGATTTTTAGTTAAGGACTTCTTATTACGATTGTTAAAATGTTGTATAAAATGAATGAAGAGAAAATCAACAATAATAAAAAAAATCGAGTAACTTATTCTTCCTCCGTCCACAGATTTTGAATCCACTCTTTCATGCTCATGTATTCATGTATGTGAGGATTGTGAGGTTACAAGCATGGAACTCCTCCCTCTCTCCTGTCACGATATGTCGAATTTTGTGGACCCCCTCTCTACCCCTTGAGGTGTGATGTAAGTAATTAATGGATGATCCCTTACGAATAAATTGAGAAAATTTAGATTTTTTGTCCGATCCTTGGTAATAAAAGAGGTAGAATAGTGTGATTTTTTTTTAACCCTTATTGATTATCTTAGAGATTATAGTCCAATGTCATCATTCACAAACCCATACGTACAGTACGTAGTATAGTATAGTATATAGTGCCTTTCTCTTTGCTGGAAATCTTAAGTTTTTTTTTCTATGATTTTAATTTAAAAAATATATATTTTAACCATCACAAAATTTTAAAGTATTATCGAACCTTAATTATGTGAGTAACCCGGTACTATAATATTTTAATAACGAGGGTGGATAAAACCCCATAAGTCAAGATAACTAATCATTGATATTACCTATATTAGGTCTCACATAGTTCGAGTATCAAAAATCGATTTGCTCGGGGTTTCAGTAGGCAACCCTCGATATGTTTGTGTCTCACGTTAGTTATACAGTGAAACCCTAGGCCATGGCCTAGAGCGGCAGATTTTAGGGGCGGCAGATTCGGCATCAAAAAAAAAAGTTTTTTGTGTCAATAAAATAATTTCGCCGATTTTACAAGCGGCAGATTAAAAGCGAACTTTTTTAAACTTCGGCCGTGGCGGCAGAATTATACAGGGTGGAAGGGAACGACCGAGTCTACCAACCATTACGATGAACTTTCAGTAACAGTACCAACATCGAAATTATATCTATTAAAAATATCCCCTCGTACAAAGTGAGTGATTAGTAGAGTTCAATAGCATGAAAAAATCTATTTTAACCAACATACTCGTACTGTGACTGATACAGTGGTAGAGACGAAGTTTATACGAAGAGACTGGGGTTGTGTTTTGCATGAAAATTAATAACAATATGCTACTCTACCTTACCACACAAACTAGAAAGCGGTCCTTGAATTTGAAAAATGAAGAAGTTCTAAAAAAAATCTGTCTGAGCATAATTAAACCATTTAATAAATATGAACTGGGTTTTTATAGTTAATTAAAATTATTTTTACTACGCTCACTCGCAAACAACAAATCAATAAATATATTGATTTAAACTTTCACGATTATCACTCATATTTTAATGACAAACGGGTCTTAATCGTGTAAGCTTACGTTTAATTTTATCCTGACGTTTCGTGCATGACGTCACACCCGTGGTCACAAATAGACTGGCGAGAAAATGTATCAACAGTCAACACCTTCGAGCTGCGCGGGTTTTTCGAACTACCCGCACGCAAGTCAATATTATTTGGTTTTATAGCTATCTCATAATAGGCTACTTGACCCATTTTTAAAGTTTGTCTTATATTATTAATCATTGTCTGATTAACAGAAAAAAAATATAAATATATTTTTTCACGACCTAGAAAACCGCAAAATTATAACTTAAAATTTAAACTTTCGTTACCGCGCGAAAACGATACTAGCCATGTTAATGCTTAGATTATCTGTGGTGTGACGTCACTCAAACCGAAAACAAACATTTAAGTATTAACAGACGTTCGAATATGGTCCGCACCGCACCGCAAACTTGGTCTGCTCCGTACCAAATTCGATGGTGTGTTCAGCGGTCCGCTGACATTATTATTATTATTGACGGCGCGGTCGGTTCGATGGTTTTCCCCACAGGATTTGTTGCGGTCCGTACCAAGTTCGCTCCTGTGGACGACGCCACCGCACCGTTCCGCGCTTTATTTGTAGGTAATTAATTAAAAGTAAACAAAAAATTCGAAAATTTTCCAAGCAATTCAGCAAATGCATCAGAATTCATGCGAAAATATGTACGAAAATCTTCGTCATCGAGGTCTCTAATAAGTCGCATATAGTTATATGACTCTCTGCCTTTTAAATACAATTTTGGCCATTCTTTTATTTTTTTTTCTGTCTATTAATTGGTGTTGTAGCGACGATGGTTGCCACAACTAACGCGATTTTAGCTTTTTTGGATAAAATCGGAGGCATATCGACGTGATCACTGTCTAGTAGAACTAAAAGCACTGGACCGTTTTTGAACGGTGCGATGGTGTGGCGAGTCGACCGCACTTAGGGAGCGGACCAAGTTCGCGGTGCGGAGTGAACCATATTCGAACGTCTATTAATACTTTTAGATTCGACATGAAGTTAGTTTAAGATCCTATGACGTCACATCATGGCCGACACCGTTTTCAGAGTACGAAATAAAATAAAAATAAAACAAATTTTTCAATAAAAAATATGTACCCATCAAACACTTTTAATACACCGTGATCGAAAAATATTGATCTTTTCAATAAATACTACTGAAAATAATAATTGTTTGCACCAAATTTGATATGAGTCAAGTAGCCTATTAATAATTATAGAAAACAACCATTAGTTCCATATTATAGTCATGATTGGTAGCTCGTGGCTGGCTTCCAAATAAGAAAAATGTTCCTGATTTGAAGCTGAATACAAAATGGTAATTATTTAGCCCCATCTTGTAGCCTGGTTCGGTAGCTGGCTTTTAAATGAGAAAAATATTCCTGATTCGGAGCTGGCAATGAAACGGGAATTAAAAATTTATCTTATCTTATCTTATCTCTTACCTTCTTTGGAAAAGGAATCCGCGTGCTACACTAAAGCATCTCAAATACACCCATGAACAGCAATTTTCTTGCGACCAAAAAGAATAAGAACTTGAATGAATGTTTTTAAAATTACAGCCTTTCAATCTTCAATAGAAAGAATTTACGAAATGATAAAATCAGCGTCGCACACTGGAAGATAAGAAAATCGTTCCCATTTGGTAGCTGGCCACAAGATAGGAAAACACGTTTCTCATGTCATGTCGTACCTAGCTACCAAATATGACTACCAAATGGAAAAATTGTTCCCATTTGGTAGCTGGCTACAAGATGGGGAAACACGTTTCTTATTTCGTAGCTAGCTACCAAATATGGCTACCAGATGGGACCAAAATCTGGACAGTAATTAAATAATAAATATCTTGGGACATCTTACTAATAATAAATATCTTCTTAAATAAATCTGAGCACCTTCTTTGCAAACTGGCAAACTGCGCTTACGATATACTTCTGTATTTCGATGAAATTAGCTTAACAGTGGCTTGTGGCCGCTGTGGGTGTTCGCGGGTAACCAACCAATATATGTATCTTAGGATCATATCTAAGGTAATGCCACTTTTCGAGACTTCATGATTATTTTCAGAGCATTTGTTGGTACCTACTTTTAGTAGGCGATTGGCCTACTAAAGTACCACCTAATATGGCCGGCATATAAGCCGATTATAGCGCCCTTACATTTGTAATACGTATTCAAAGTAAATGTAGTATCTACATTGTATAGGTACATTGCAGTTTGGAAAATGCCTGATACTAAGATTAAATGCCAGCTACTTCCTACGACTTAGAAATCCCGTTTCATTGCAAGCTTCGAATCAGGAATATTCTTCTCATTGATAGCCAGCTACCAAACCAGGCTACAAGGTGGGACTAAAGAATTGCCATTTTGTAGTCTACTTCGAATCAGTGTGACGGAGAAAAATCCCCGAAAGGGTTTAGCAGCCTTTCCGAACAAGAGGTGCCTTTCCCCACGGATGAGGTCAATATTTTAGGTGGTGTACTAGCAGGACCTAAGAATACTCCATGCTTAATATCAGCTCTAGATCTTCTTTTGTTTCAGAGTTATTTAAGATAATGTAAAATATACAGGGTGTCGTTGAAAGTGGCATAATTATTTCGAGAACTGTTCAAGTTAGATCAACCAAACAAAATTGTGTTTAATAACAATAAAATAAACTACACAATGCATATTTTTAACCTGCATCTTGTCCTTATTTTTCATAATAAAAAACAGAGTTCTTGTTTTTTTTCCATAATTTTTTTTATTTCACGCGGAGGTACACCTACAAAAAAAATATGCATACATAGCCACTAATGTCCACTATATACATAAATAAAAATATTTCCGTAAATCATCGTGCGTCATGCCAAAAAAAAATATTTCAGACGTAGTCGTTACTGGCATACAAATAAAGTACCAGTGCAGTGTGAACATAAGTTAGTGTGTAGGTATACAATCTCTCGACACTTACCGCACAAAATATCATTGACGTAAATTGACTTATTAGTACATTTGCTATACAGGGTGGTCCAAACCTTGACGTCAAAAAAATTTTTTTAGGTTCTCTACGTCATGGGCTATCAGAATATACCCCATGTATGTTAGCCGATTTTTTGTAGTTTTCGAGATATGAATTTTTGAAAAAAATTTTTAGAGAAATACTGGAATGAAGAAATTTATAGATAAAAAAACTATTGGGTTTTTTTAAATATTTTCTTTTTGTGAAAGTATTACTACAAATAAAGCACTTACTGACAAAAAAAATTGCGTCCTCACTTTGATACAAGTAGGATAAAAAATACCAAATTCAAAATTTTACGTTAAAAACGCATCGAAATAGCATTAATGTAGGTAAATTAAAAAATAAAACATATCCCAAGGATTTTTTGTAATCTAAAGACTGCCCTAGACCTTAAACCTTCCTAAAAGCAAAAAAAGAGTGATACTTAATGATGAGGATTTTTCGGAGTAGTCGGTCAAATAAACTTAAAAAAAAGCTTCTAAATTTTTTATTTAAAAATAAAGTAAAATTTCGACTGTTTTGTTGTTCTCATCAATAAACAAAAACAAAAAATACACGAAAACTCAATTTGTGTACTTATTCAAGTATTTTTTTACTACTTTAAAATTTTAAGCTTTTTTGAGTTTATTTGACCGACTACTCCGAAAAATCCTCATCATTAAGTATCACTTTTTTTGCTTTTACGAAGATACGAAGGCTCAAGTTCTAGGGCGGTCTTTAGAATACTAAAATCCCTTGGGATATGTTTTATTTTTTATTTACGTAAATTAATGCTATTTTGATGCGTTTTTAGCGTAAAATTTTGAATTTGGTATTTTTTTATCCTACTTGTATGGAACTGAGGACGCTAATTTTTTTGTCAGTAAATGCTTTATTACAAAAAGAAACTAGTTAAAAAACCCAATAGTTTTATTTTTATTAATAAATTCCTTCATTCCAGAATTTCTCAAAAAAAATTTTTCAAAAATTAATAACTTGAAAACTACAAAAAATCGGCTAACATACATGGGGTATATTCTGATAGCTCATAACGTGAGGAATCTAAAAAAATTTTTTTGACGTCAAGGTTTGGACCACCCTGTATAAAAGAGAGATAAACATTTGACACATAGTATTGTTTTCGACATTTGATTTGTTGCATTTTCTGTTGGAAAATGGAAAACATTAAGTGTAAGTGAAAAAACCGGCCAAGTGCGAGTCGGACTCGCGCGCAAAGGGTTCCGTACCATTATCAATTTATTATTAAAAAAATACAGTCAAATCAACCTACCTCAAAAACTATAGGAGATAATTTAATCAAACCAAAAATCATTGACAGAGTTTATTAATGTGCATGACATATATTTTTTTCAGAATTTTATATCGCGTAGTTTAAAAAATAGAGGGGGGGGGACACATTTTTCAGACTTTGAGACCTGATATCTCGAAAACGATTTGCTTAAATAAAAATGTGATGTATAAACCTTCATATCATTTTCAAAGACCTTTCTATTAATACCCCACACGCTTATGTACAACTATAAAAAAAATTCTATCCCTCAGTTACATGTATGGAGGGCCCCCACCCGAATGGTTTTTTTTACAATTTAGTATCATAATCCTGTAGCGGTTCATACAACACATATCCTTACCAAATTTCGTTACTGTAGCATTTATAGTTTCCGAGTAAATCGGCTGTGACAGACGGACAGACGGACAGACGGACAGACGGACATGACGAATCTATAAGGGTTCCGTTTTTGCCATTTTGGCTACGGAACCCTAAAAAACGTTAAAAAATATATGTGGAAAGAAAAAATGCATACAAAATTGACAAGAGGCTGATTTATATAGCAAATGCACTAATAAGTCAATTTACGTCAATGATATTTTGTGCGGTAAGTGTCAAGAGATTGTATACCTACATACTAACTTATGTTCACACTGCAATGGTACTTTATTTGTATGCCAGTAACGACTACTTCTGAAATATTTTTTTTTTGGCATGACGCACGATGATTTACGGAAATATTTTTATTTATGTATACAGTGGACATTAGTGGCTATGTATGCATATTTTTTTTGTAGGTGTACCTCCGCGTGCAATAAAAAAAAATATGGAAAAAAAACAAGAACTCTTTTTTTATTATGAAAAATAAGGACAAGATGCAGGTTAAAAATATGCATTTTGTAGTTTATTTTATTGTTATCAAACACTATTTTGTTTGGTTGATCTAACTTGAACAGTTCTCGAAATATGCCACTTTCAACGACACCCTGTATATTTTACATTATCTTGAATAACTCTGAAACAAAAGAAGATCTAGAGCTGATATTAAGCATGGAGTATTCTTAGGTCCTGCTAGTACACCACCTAAAATATTGACCTCATCCGTGGGGAAAGGCACCTCTTGTTCGGTAAGGCTGCTAAACCCTTTGCGAACTTCGGTGTTCGCGGTAGCAGGCCAGGAATATTTTTCTCATATGGAAGCCAGCTATGAGATACCAAACCTGGCTACAAGATGGGACTAAAAGTTGTTTTCTATAATTGTTAATTATCAGATAATTTATAACTTTAAAGCCAAAGAATAATGTGTTCTGGTTTTATTGTAACATTAATTGATTTGCTGTTTGCGAGTGAGCGTAGTAAAAATAAGTTTAATTAACTATTTTAGCAACCTGAAACATACACTGAGTTTCGTGGAGGAGCTTGGATGGTTGGAATAGGGCTACCTCGCTATCACGCAAAAAAGGCAAATTGGTTGTCGAGTTGCGGAAAAAGCCCAGTAAAACTAACTAACTAACTATAACTATAAAAACCAAGTTGAAATTTATTAAATGGTTTAGGTAATTATGCTCAGACAGATTTTTTATTTTTGAATGTTAGAACTTCTTTATTTTCGCAATTTAAGGACCGCTATATAGAGTTTGTGTGGTAAAGGTAGAGTCGTATATTATTATTGATTTCCATACAAAGTACAACCCCAGTCTCTTCGCATATACCTACTCCAATCTACCACTGTATCGGTCACAGTATGTTGGCTAGGCGTCCATCTGCGTCCATCCCTCCACTGTCATACCAGCTAAAAGTTCGCGTACTGTACAAAGTAAGAGAAGGCCTGCTACCGCGAACACCGAAACTCGTAAATTTCGGGGATTTGTCTCCGTCACTCTAATGACACCTTCATTGCTCGAATTTTGTAGTTCGCGGTAGGGACACTGGATTTCCTTTCATGCCAAACGCTGCGGTACGTACACACGGCTGTGAAATGAAGTACCTGCTAAAGTGTCCAAGTTTAGTGTTCCTAAACGACTAATGTACAGTCGAGGAAATTGAATGTTTAGCACTTTGCGGTTCAAGTTAATTTGGTTGTAATGTATGTACTAAGACGTCCAATGTAAAGTGAGCCATAGACTGCTAAACATTCAATTTCCTCGACCGTAGGACGCTTTTTTACGTTTCGACTGTCTTCGTAAATGTCCTAACAAATTATTCAAATTAATACAGTAAAGTAGGGTCAGTAGGGCGGCAAAATATAAATGGCCTACGGGCGGCAAATTACTAAATCCGGCACTGTTTTAAATGGTTTTTTTTTAATATATTTTACGTTTGTCGCATTACTTAATTGAATTGGATGCCTAGATAAACAAATGTATGAAAAAATCTACTAGAGTTGAACCTGCGGATGCATGAGATGGTATCAAGAACTTTGCTGGTCGCTTGATCTGTGCAACAAACATATCTACAAGGGAGGAGCAGTCGCTAGTATTGATATTTTCAGTGTAATATTCAATCGGTATGGTAAAATCATAATCTTTCCGCCTACAACTATCAGTAAATAATACTTTGCGTCAATGTAACTTGGGTTACCGATAGCGAATTTAACGGGATGTTAATCGTATTAACCGTGTAAAAATGTAGGAAAAACTACTTAAACTTGCAGGGACCTGCAGAAAAGGTCGTATTATGCGGGAAATCGTATTAAGGTGGATTCGACCCTATCCCTGCCGCTTATCTGCTAAAAGATGGCGCTACAATTGCACAAACACCATATTTTCGTCATTTTCTGCTAAACCGAAGATCAGAGTTAACATGTTTTGAGATACGCGCAAGGAGCAAAAAATCTAATGTACAAATTGATAGCAACCTGCACAAAATACTGTTCTTCTAAATCGCAATAATGCAAAAACTAGAAAATTATGTAATTTTACCCTGTAACGCACACTACTACACCTCCCGTCAGTACCCAATGTCAGTTGTACAATCATTACTCATCAATAAACTAGATGGCGCCAGTTAAAAGAACAGCTTTTCTAAATGGTCTAAGTTCTAACTAGAGGGCGCCAATTAGGAAATGACTTTATATTGTATTGCATATTTGTGAAGTAAAACCAACTGTTGGTTTGGTATTAAAATCCCTACTTTTAACTGTACAGATATAACAACAGCTGTAGTAAAGAAGTTATTCCCGTACTCTTCGGGTAATACCTATCCGTCGCCGTTATGTACAACTCTTTAGAGTATTATATTTTTTGGTACAGCTACTTACTGGTAAATAAAATAGTTATCAAAGAAAGTTACTTATGTCCCAAAACACTAGTATTTACCGCAGCGGGTCTCTATTCGCTAGGAACAATGTAGCAATATAATAACGAGTATAGATTGACCTAAGAAATTCATAGTATTATACTTGATCAACGACACTAGCACATATCGTGCATGACAGGAACCTTGTCGCGGCTACCCGTCCCTTTTTGATTACATTGATTCAAAAGAGATGAGAAGTTGCGAGCAGGTCACAAATTGCTGCCAATATTGTTGTACAAGATGTGCTAGGGCCTCAAGTATAATAAATAATAAAATGTGTAGGTATTTTGGGTAGTTGTATGGAGTTAGAAGATTGAAGAAATATATACATTAGACACGTAGTATTAGACCAAATTGAATGATCTGATGGACATTTGCCGACTTGCTTTATTACCAACTACGATACTGATGATGTACTAGTGGTTTATCGGACATTTAGATTTTAGACCTTGTTGGAGTAACATTTATATTACTAAATGTTAGCCTACATACCTACTATGTTAGTCTCCAACTAACATTTTACATTACATAATATGTAAGGACAGTGTTACAGGTGTAGTGAGAAATTACTTGCCTTCGGAAACGTTCGTAAACACATGCTGTTTCAGGCAGTGTCACCGAGTCTGACTGAAGTAGCATGACAGCTATTACTGTCAGTCTCAGTGAGATAGACTGAAACAGCATGACGTTGACGAACGTTTCCGAAGGCAAGTCATTTCTCACTACATCTGTATCCTGTCTAAGTTTACCTACATTTTCGCCTACCATCCCATAAGATGCTAATTAGATTGTCCGATATCAATTAAAAGTAGGTTAGGTACGGGTACTTACTTAAATACAAACGCAACGAAGATTTTCCAGACACAGGCGAACAGCTGGACGCTCAATTTTCGGATGCTTTATACCATATAAACAAGGTGCTGTATTTCCGTTGTCAGAGAGGTTTCAGGAGTATTAGGATGCAGAGTAGTTAGACCCCCTAGAGTTTAGTTCATGTTTCAGAAGTACCTACTACCTAGGCATGTTACAGTAGCTAATACCTACTATTTTACGCGGTTTCAACATTTTTCATCACATTTGCTTTCTAAGCGCGCCATTGCTTGTGCATATTGCAGTGGGAGTAATAGAAAAGTGAAATTCCTTAGGGAATACCAATATTTTGTCTCATAACATATTCTTTGTCCGCAAGTGTTATAAAAAACATTGTATGCATCACAATCGGTAAGAGGCATACCTACTAACTCGAGTAATCTTCTAACACTCTCGTTAGTGATACTGTACTTACCTCCCTAGATGCACAATGTACTATTATCGACCGCTCTGAAACATTTAAAAACCTTCTAGAGGGACTCTGTATTCCAACCTCACGGGAATGTAGGTATTTGTTTCTTGGCCACCTATTTAGTATAGCCGACGGCAATGGTCAAATGGTTGATAGTGGCTGTTTTCCTAGCTAAAATAAATGTTTGTCTAATAGCATTGCAACAGAATGTATTATTATCAAGTTTTGAAGGTAGGTAGGTAGGTACTTCTTGAACCTAGTATCTACAAAACGTACTAGAGAGGGAAAGGATACTTTCAGGCACTGTGTGCTTACCATAAGCTACCGCTGCGTTTTTAACGCGGACTTACTTTCCATCCCGCCCGTAATCGCGTCTTGGGGCGAGCCACCCGTATAGAAAGCACCTATGTAAGTCCGCGTTAATAACGCAGGGGCAGCTCATGGTAGGGCTACTGGTTCCACAGGAGGCGAGTAAGGGATGATTTGTCGACTTTTTTCTCGCTCACTAAACAAAGAGTAGATATAGATCCTATGTCAGTAAAATTAACAAATATACCTATATACAGGGTGGTCCAACCCTTGACGTCAAAAAATTTTTTTTAGATTCCTCACGTCATGAGCTATCAGAATATACCCCATATATGTTAGCCGATTTTTTGTAGTTTTCGAGTTATGAATTGTTGAAAAAAAATTTTTGAGAAATTCTGTAATGAAAAAATTAATTAATAAAAAAAAAACTGTTGGGTTTTTTAACTAGTTTCTTTTTGTAAAAGTATTATTACAAATAAAGCATTTACTGACAAAAAAAATAGCGTCCTCACTTTGATACAAGTAGAATAAAAAAATACCAAATTCAAAATTTTACGCTAAAAACGCATCAAAATAGCATTAATGTACGTAAATAAAAAAAATAAAACGTATCCCAAGGATTGTTGGTAATGTAAAGACTACCCTAGACCTTAAGCCTTCGTAAAAGCAAAAAAAAAGTGATACTTAATAATGAGGATTTTTCGGAGTAGTCGGTCAAATAAACTTAAAAAAAACTTCTAAATTTTTTATTTCATAATAAAGTGAAATTTCGTCTGTTTTGTTGTTCTTATCAATAAACAAAGACAGAAAATACCACGAAAACTCAATTTGTGTAGTTATTCAAGTCATTTTTTACTACTTTAAAATTTCAAGCTTTTTTGAGTTTATTTGACCGACTACTCCGAAAAATCCTCATTATTAAGTATCACTTTTTTTTACTTTTACGAAGGTTTAAGGTCTAGGGCAGTCTTTACATTACCAAAAATCATTGGGATATGTTTTATTTTTTTTTATTTACGTACATTAATGCTATTTTGATGCATTTTTAACGTAAAATTTTGAATTTGGTATTTTTTATCCTACTTGTATCAAAGTGAGGACGCTAATTTTTTTGTCACTAAATGCTTTATTTGTAGTAATACTTTTCCAAAAAGAAAATATTAAAAGAACCCAATAGTTTTTTTTTATCAATAAATTCCTTCATTCCCGAATTACTCAAAAAAAAAATTTTCAAAAATTCATAACTCGAAAACTACAAAAAATCGGCTAACATACATGGGGTATATTCTGATAGCCCATGACGTAGGGAACCTAAAAAAAAATTTTTGACGTCAAGGTTTGGACCACCCTGTACATATATGTAGATGATCGTTGGCCTATTTGTAAACACTGCCGCTTCCTCAGTGAGGGTTTTTAATATTTTTTTCTGACACTGGGGCGGTGATATGGCGTAAGGAACTGTCAAAATGAATACGCGAATTGAATTTTCTATATATTTTGTGGTTTATTTATTCTTAAAACCATTACATTAGGAATAATGTTTTCTAAAATAAATAAACGTTTCCGAGTCAATTCCCATGAAATGCCTTTAGTACTTACCGTTTGGTATTCGAATTTGATAGCTGGCTTCCAAATGGGAATTATAGTTTCCCGTCTGGTAGGATGAAATGGGACTAACTTTCCCATCTCGTATCTGGATTTGGTACAAACCTGGTTACAAACCGGTAATGATAAGTCCCGATTTAAAGCCAGTTACCTATTGGGATTTTAATCCCATTTCGAAGCTGCTTTGGTAGCCAATCTACTAAAGGATGAAATTAACAAAGTTCTAGTAATTTTGTTTAGTGTCAGTCATTTTGAGTTCCTGTTTTAGGGCCCAATCTTCAGTTCGGTGACCGTTTTCTAGTCGTCATACATTTATGAAATTAATAAACTCCAAATGTAACGATCCAAATGTAATTATAACGATAATGGCGAGACATTTCGAAATTATACTTCAAATAGTCTGGTCCCGCCATTATAACGTTATAATGGCGGAACCAGGTCCTAAATTCTGTCCATATTCTGTCGATTCATATTGCATTATTTAGTACTTACTGAATTTGTACTATTTGGTACCTGTTGTAAAAAAAATTGTACTTCTTTCATTCCAAAATTATATTTGAAATAGTCTGGTTCCGCCAGATCATTTGAAGCAGACCATTTGAAATATAATTTTAAAATGGAAGAGGTACTCATTTTTTTACAAGAGGTATCAATACCAAATAGTACTAATTCAGTACTAAATAATGCAATATGAATCGACAGAATATGGACGGAATTCAGGACCTGGTCCCACCATTATAACGTTATAATGGCGGGACCAGACTGTTTGAAGTATAATTTTGAAATGGAAGAGGTACTAATTTTTTTACAACATGTACCAAAAAGTACAAATTCAGTACTAAATAAATAATGCAATATGAATCGATCGAATTCAGGATTTGGTTCCGCCATTATAACGTTATAATGGCGGGACCAGACTGATTGAATATAACTTTGAAATAGAAGAGGTACAATTTTTTTTACAACAGGTACTAAATAGTAAAAATTCAGTACTAAATAATGCAATATGAATCGATCGAATTCAGGATCCGGTCCCGCCATTATAACGGTTACCTCCAAATACAATTAGAATTTCGATATTTTATTTTCAGTGCCTATGAATCTGACAGTTGTTTGGACCACACGCCTATATAGCGTTGCCTGCAAAAGATCGAAAACCCTAACTTACTGGCCAACGATACAGTAAATATAATAAACAGTAGCCGTACCATGACTTTACAAGTATCGGTAACAATAAGTTTTATTAAATACGTTGAGCAGGCCATCGCGCTCGCTCCTATTTCGAGTAAAACCTTACGTAATTACGTATCCTTTACTTTCCAGCTCATGGCACGGCTACAGTACCTACCTACTCTTCTGTACTCTTCTGCTGAGAACTAATATTCGCTAAATTTAAATATTGGTGGCCTAAATATATGCATAGCTAAAACATAGGTTTCAATCTGTTGAGTATCGAAAGTTCATCGCCTCGTCTGTTCTTGTATCAACGTCTGTGCTATGTACAAATTGTTTTATATCCATGTAGGAATACTTCAGTAAATAGATGACGAATAGTACCTAATACCAAAGTTTGGGGCTACTATTAACGATGTAATCGAGATAATGGGTTGCCGAATGGTTGACACATACATATTATAGTTTTTATATACATAATATATTCTTGCTCTATATTCTATACCTACTCTGTTTGGTTAGATATTTAAAAAAAGGTAAACAATCTTGCAGTATCTTTTTATTGAAAACTACAATTAGAAAATAAGTTTTACCAAATATACATAATATAACAAAGGAATACAGTGATTTACATTGTTTTGATTCATTAAGTACCTAGTTTGGATTTTTAAATACATTTTTCAATAAAAAGATAGTGCAAGATTTTTTACCTTTTTAAAATACCTAACCAAACAGAGTACAAGTGAAACAATTATTACATTTTGTTTACAAGTGTGATGTTTGCGCCGGTAACCAATTACAATTATGGTCTCGTATATACGCTTTTCGACCCAGCGAATATTCGATCCGGTAGCAGTCGAGCCAACGTATATTTGTGACCGAGATTATGGGATGACAATCTCGGTCACAAATATACGTCGATTGTCCAATCGAAACATTAATTTTGATTTTAGGATACATTATTTCTACGATTTTCGACACAGCGAATATTCGATCCATAATAGCCACTCAATAGCTTTTGGTAACTGTGGTTACCAGCTGTCACTCTTATTTTACATAGGAATAAAAGTAGTAGTTGAGCCAACGGACTTTAAGATACTCCTATAGTGCGTACGTATCTCAGTTCCGATTCAATAGTGACATACGAGGTTACTAAGAGTGGTGACAGTTTTCATAAGAACTCTACCTGAACTTCACTCCACAGAATGTGATATTTTTCTGCGCGAGTGCAAGACTGAATTTTCATAGTAGAGGAGAGTGGGGTACAGTGGATCCCTTTTGTTTTACAAATGTTGTGGTGGTGTTATTTTTATTTGTAACTTTCTAGATACCTTATTGTCCCACCAATTCCTTAGAGGACACATTTTCCAGCACAAGTATATAATTTACATATAGCTTTAAAATCATTTTCATTATAAAAAAGTGAACTAAATTTACCTCTTCAATCAAAAATCACAGAACAGTTCCTAGTTTGAGGTAAAAAAACCAAGAACAAGACTTTTCAGGTGTAATTGAAAGTATCTTCCGTTATTTAGTTACTCCAATACAATGACATTAAAAAATAAATGGACGCACAGAGCCAAACAAAAAAACCAAGAAAAGTGGCACTAAAAGTCATTTCTATCATGATTCAGTTGAAGCTAATAACGCTCACTTACAATAAAATATAATAAAAAAAAAATCAAAGAATAAAAAACTTTGTGAAGTGAGCAATAAGTGTCAAATTTGCGAACAACACCGCAAAATAGTAGAAACTTTTTATGTTGAAGGAATAATGATGCTATACCGTAAGGTGACCAAATGTCAACTGTCAGAACTGAATAGCGGAGCAAAAGGACCGCAATATTTACTTCTGCAGCCCATTTATTGGGGCCATTTTTTTGAGCTGTTTGGGGATCCACTTATATATTCTAAATCAATGCTCCAATATTAGTATCACACAGATGAGCAAATTCGTGAAAAAAGAATACCGGATTATTAAAGCGATAAATAAAGCTAATGCAAAATATTCACAGTGCACCTTTATTCACTGTACCCCACTCT